>LR754316.1:0-35328 GCA_902729485.2 Mus minutoides
TTCTGGATATATGCCCAGGAGTGGTACCAGTGAGTTTTCAGATAGTACTATGTCCAATTTTCTGAGGAACCACCAAACTGATTTCCAGAATAGTTGTACCAGCTTACAATCCCACCAGCAATGTTATAGCTGTCTCCTGAGAGGCTCCACCAGTTCCTGACAAATACAGAGGTCAATTCTTGCAGCCTACCATTGGACTGAGCACAGGGTCCCCAATGAAGGAGCTAGAGAAAGGACCCAAGGATCTGAAGGGGTTTGCAGCTCTGTAGGAGGAAAAACAATATGAACTAGCCAGTACCTCCCAGAGCTTCCTGAGACTAAACCACCAACCATGGTGGGACTCGTGGCTCCAGATGCATATATAGCAGAGGATGGCCTAGTTGGTCATCAATGGGAGGCGAGGCCCTTGGTCCTGTGAAGGCTTTATGCCCCAGTATAGGGAAATGCCAGGGCCAGGAAGTGGGAATTAGTGGGTTAGTGAGCAGGGAGAGGGGGAGGGGATAGGGGATTTCAGAGGGGAAACCAGGAAAGAGGATAACATTTGAAATGTAAATATAGAAAATATCTAATAAAAAAATCTGTGTGGGTAATACCTGCAAGAAACTATAGAAAATAAAACCACTCATCTTCATCAGAGAAGAAGAAGAAGAAGAAGAAGAAGAAGAAGAAGAAGAAGAAGAAGAAGAAGAAGAAGAAGAAGAAGAAGAAGAAGAAGAAGAAAGAAGAAGAAGAAGAAGAAGACGAGGAGGAGGAGGAGGAGGAGGAGGAGGAGGGGGGGGAGGAAGAGGAGGAAGAAGAGGAAGAAGAGGAAGGGGAGGAAGAAGAGGAAGAAAAGAAAGAGGAAAGAGGCAAGGAAATTCTTATATCTACTTAATTACAGAACACTCTTAAGATTTTGTTTGGCTGACTTCATCAATAGAGCAATGACTTCCGTACTGCTGTGACAGAACAATTTTTTCTACATGGCAAAGCAAAAGAAAAACCAGCATCATCAATCCCTTTGATTTCATTCTTTTCTTCTTTATTTTCAGTTTATTAGATTGTCTGCATTTCTAAGAGCCATTGACATATAACTGGATTAAAAACATGCAAACATCAAATGAAGGCAGATCAGGCACTGGTGATATGTGACTTTATGCTCGGCTATTAAATTTGATGTTGCTCTGTTGACAAAGAGGGCCCTAATACAGGTATTGCAGGTAGGAGATTAAATGGATTAAATGTGTTTCTCAGGCAGTGACCTGGTTTGAAATGGGAAGATGGACTACTATTGATAGTGCAGCAAGTTGTGTGGAACTATGGTAACAATAAAGTAATCCATGAATGAAGACATTATCTCTGAGCAAAAGAGATTTGGGATGAAGAAGAGAGACCCAATAGTGTTTAGAAGAAAGCATATTAATTCCTTGACTGTAGGGATTGTTGTCTTTCTGTGTTGTAGAAGACTGGCTTTTAAAGAATCTTTTTGAAAACAAACACTTAAGACTTTTAAAGCTGTGTATTATTTGTGTGTTCTGTTTTGTAGGGGGAAAAAAAGGATATGAAAACCCAGAGCTACACTCTAGTGCCAAAAATGAAAGTGAACACTACAGATCACCCCCTTGACTCTAATCTTCCCATCTGTGAATTTGAAATGACAAAAGGGACCAAAAAAGTTTGATAAAAACTGATTTTTTTCCTATAAAAACAACATCAATGTACTCAAGGGATGCTCTGGAGAGCATGGGGCCAAGTTCCCAGTTACCAACAAATGCTGAATGTTGAATTGCTAACAGACAAGTGTTGCTGGTGGAGGGGGTTAGAGGGGCTCTGAAATGAAGTGTTTAGATTGCTTGTCAGTTCTCTAAAAAGCAACTGTTCACAAAATGGGCTGACAGATCACACTGCATTTTCTGTTTTGTTTTATTGTTTGTTTGTTTGTTTGTTTGTTTGTTTTTAAGTATTAACATCTCCAGTCCCATACTTAGATGCCACAATAAGCTCAAAGTCTGTGGGTCTTGGAAACAAGCTTGCTGCCCAGGTTTTCTGGCCTTTTAGATGAACCCCCAAGACTTTGATTCATTCTTGTGATGTGGGAAGGAGACGGATCTTGGTTATTCCCATTCTGCACAAGTGAGAACAAAATTAAAAGCTACTGCTGGAAAAATGTCTCAGCAGTTAAGAGGACTGACTGCTCTTCCAACAGACCCTGGTTCCATTCCCAGCACCTACACAGGCGCTCACAACCATCCATAACTCCTCCAGTTCCAGAAGATCAATTACCTTCTTTTGGATTCTGCAGACACAGACGCACAGTGCCATGCAGGCATACATGCAGGCATATGTAAAAGGATTTTTTTTTTCAGTTGAAAGTTGTATATTTAAATTTTCTACAATCTATAATCATATATAAACTATATTAGAAACAAAAATTAAGTCAAGATTCTGCGACTTCTGATACGTTATGTTTTATACCATTCTTTTGGCCTATGAATCTGGAGAAAATGAGCTACTTGCAACAAGGGTATTCAGTTATATAATGCCCTCATGCAAATATCCCATCTTAAAAAAAAAAACAAGGTATCATCACAAACTAAGTACATGATATAGACAGAAGCATAGGTTATATTGCAGAACTACACAACATTTTATAAACTGTAGCATAATGGATAAGGGGACCAAAATCAAAATGAGCCTTCTTTGAATGCTGGCTGAAAGTAGAGATGCTTGGCAAACTAATGGTTCTATAGCATCCGCTTAGGACTGTCATAGCCACTACCTGAGACTGTCCAATGAAACAAAATACTTAAAAGTTATAAATTTAAAACGTACCTTCAAAATATTTAACATATGTGAAGTTCCTACAGGTGAAATAAATCAGTAGACCTAGAAGTATCCAGTAAAGTTCAAATTTGTATGTGTCAACAAAATTAGGGGAGACACAGTCCTACTTAAATGTTGAATAATGAGTGAGGCTAGCATATTGAGTTACACACACAACATGAAAAGTACAATACATACATACATACATACACACATACAACAGGTAAGAACTATTCTAGGCTTGAACTGGGGCTGTGAAACTCCTTGCCTTGTTACACGGTTACAGCAATTATTTTATGAAAAATTTCGAAGCACCTGCTGTTCAGTGAACCAGCAAATGGCTGCAGTGGAGTAAATACTCCCTTGCAAGGCATCAATGGGCTGGGATCTCATCCAGGCAGCAGCAACAGGACTTCACCACTTGCAATTATTTTGATCAACTCTATAGGCTTCATTGCTAGCTAGAGTTGGAAGACACCAGTGTTAAATTCATGACAACACTTACACTTCTCCCTCTTCATTTTCCCTGTGAAGTCAAGGCTTTTTCAGTTTCCCAAGGAATCAATTATGGCAATGGTTGGTCCTGAGGAAGCGTCTGTTGGAAGATGCCCTACATGTTTTCTTCCTGTTCATTTCATTCAGGCCACTTTAATTTCAGCTTCCTTCTATTTTTGACCATAGAGATGAATCTATGCTTGTGACTGGAATACAAATTTCTCAAGTTGTACTTACATCCAGCGCTGACAGTGAAGTTTTATAGATAAGTTGGTTGTATCCATGTGTCAAGCAACCACAGTGACAACACACTCCTTCAACTGACGTAATTTTACCACTTTTGAATTTTTATTGGCAAAAGATTGCCAACTCTGACTATGTTTCTAATAAAACCAACTTTTGCTTTGATGAAACAAGCAAACTTCCTGCTAGTCCCATAATCCATAGTAGTAAGGAAAGCATCGAAATGAATTTCATGACTGTTCTAGCTTATAAAAAAAAATATCAGACATGACAGAAATATTGAAGATAACTTGGCAAAACAGAACATTCATATTCTGTACTTTTAACCCCAATTCTATGCTAAACTGATCTTTTTTAAAAGGAACACCCACACTCATGTAACTGGGTAGAAGAACACTGTCTAACTCCTAACAAATTCTCAACACTTCTAATAATATCTAACCCAAGTGAGATAGATAGAGTCAGACTTTTCTTAAATGTACAGATGCATGGGGTACCACCAGTGTTTGGACTTCCCACTTGTGTAGGGGGAAGAACACAGAATGAAGCCTTTAGCACAAGCTTAGTAGCAAAATGTTATCAAAGTCACAGAACAATAAGTTAATCGGCTCTTAGATACAGTGCCTGGGTCAAGCATCATTAATTACACAAGATAAGTATGCTTGTGCTTTGTTCCAACATGGCTTTACTGTTACATTGTGAACATGGGGACAGAGTGAGAGTTTACATTCATGATCTGTGTTCATAGCTCTGATGAAATAAAACCAGGAAAATGTATATATGTGTGTATACACATAATATTTTTAAAGGTTTTTTTTGAGACATGAATTAATATAGTCCATCTTGGTATGGACATTTCTATATGGTCAAAGATAGCCTTGAATTTCTAATCCTCCACCTTCTACGTCACAGGTGCTGAGATTATAAGCATCTACCACCAAACTCTGTTTATACAGTACCAGGGATGAGACATGTGGCTTTGCATATGGAAAGCACTCTACCAACTGATCTCTATCTCAAGCCCCCAAATTGAAAATTTACAACAAAAATGTTCTTCTTGGACAGTGAAGAAATAGAGATGAGGGGAAGACAGAGAAAATTATGCAACATTCTAGTGCATAATAAATGATCAACAAATGTCAACAATTTTGTTGTCTTCCTTGGTCTGTCATAAATACCATGGATAAATATTAGAGAAGTTGGTATATACAATTATAAAAACAAAATGAATGAAGAGGATAACCAGACAAAGGTGAAGGAAATTTTTAGAAAAATATAAGGGGAGAGAGAAAAGAAAGCAGCACAGAAATAGTCTATAATCAGGAATATTTCACTACCTTTTACCACCAGGGTAAAACAGAGATGAATGTCATCCATAGTGTTTTCTGTGATCCAGAGGGGCAGCCACTGAACACAGGGGACGATTATTTCCTTCAAGGACAGGACATAAAATTGTACCAAGTGTGTAAAGATCGATTCTGCCATTGGAAACGGAGCTCTCCCTGCATCTGGTTCCCATTCCATTCTGGGTTGTGCAGAACACATTTAAGTGCAAGACTCTCTACATGTTGAGTCATTTTCACAAAGTACCTGAGGGGATTGTGAACAATGAGAAACAGAGCCTGAGTACTTCTAATTTCTCAGCACTAGTCCCCTCATTTACTGTCATGAACAGACAGGGCCCATTCTTCCCATGCTGTCTTCATGATCCATAACCTCTAACATGAACCCTGCTCTGTAGAATCTCTAAGCATAACATTTTTCAAGACCAACTTGGTCTTCATAGAGTTCATTCACAGTTGTCTGTGCTTGGTATTTCTGTACATTTGTTTCTTAGATTTTTACAGTTTTATTCTTGAGACTTTCATATATGTATATAATGTGATATGATCATACTCACCCTCATTTTACTCTTAAAATTCTGTCTATAATCTTTCAACATGTCCCTCCCAATTTCATCTCTTCTTTATCACTTTTAATAATCTGTCATATCCAGTTAGAGTTGCCCATATACATATGCGGGTGTGGAACAAGCCATTGGAGCATAGGGACTCTAGTCTCAATTAAAATAGATTCTTGCCCCTCACCATCTACAGTATGGCCCCAAGGTCATGAAAGCACGAGAGAGGATCCTGTCCCTTGCCAGTGGCAACATTAGGTAAGGTGGCAGGGGCAGTGCTGGAGAGCTGGCCTTGGTGGTGTGGGTGCAGGTGAGATGTCAAGCTGACCAGCTCAGTGACTACCTAGAGTTAGCCCACCCCATCATCTACCTCATCTATGAACTGGTGGGGTAAATGAAGGGGCTGGTACTACGGAGCTGAAGCTGCAGTATCTTCATGACACAGGGACAATAGCAAGATATTATAGAGGAGTCAGTGAGGATCCAGTTTTGATGGTGTAGCAGAAGCCAGGGGTCTTGAACCAGACCAATGACTCCTGACAATGAACATTTGCAAGTAAGGAAGTGTGGACAAATACTGCAGGACATACTGACCACGCCTGCTCAGTCAGTCAACAGGTTCTCCAGCGCATGAGTGAGGATTAAAAAGAAAAAAACAGAAAATATTGTAGCGTGACCCCAGTCAATTCTGAAACTGAAGGCAAAATTTTTATTTTTCAACCCACTTTTAAACCAATTTAATACATGCAAGTATTTTGGACAAGCAGTACAATAAGGAACTAACAAAGCAGCAAGCGGGGTCCTGAAAATTACTCCATGACAGTTGTTAAAGGGGCTTGTCATAATGACCGAAATACTTGAACCTGCTTCCTCATCCAAGCCTAAAATCTTGCCTGAAGACTAGTTCTTCTGTTCCACCCTAAAACTAAAAATTCTTGTCTCACCTTACTTCTCTATTACAGCCTAAGTTTAGCTTCTTGCTGAAACTTACTTCTTTATTACGCCCTGATGTCAGATTCCTGCCTGAGGCCCACTTCTTTGTCCTAGCCATTGTCAGACTGCTGCCAAACAGTACCCCAAAAGGCTTTCCACAGCATACCCTCACACAGTACAACTTCTGTAAGGGCAAAGGATGAGTATGAAGGGATGGGGAGATGGGTATGATTGTGAGGATATGATGTGAGATTCACAGAATAAGATCCATAAAAAGTTCAAAGAAAGGTTCTCCCTCCTCCAGCAACTCTCCACGGGCACCAGGTCCTTAGCAACTCATGGCATGTAAAGATCATCTACTCCTTCTATGCCAAGATTTGACTAGCTTGATCTTGTGTGTGTTAACACAGCTACTTTGAGTTCAATGTTCAAGTTATGATTTTAAAAAAAAAAAAAGCAGCATTCCTTCTATCCTCTGACTTTTGCATTCTTTCCATCTCACCTAACACAAGGTTTCCTGAGGTGGGCTTAATTCAACTGTCCTGTTTAAGGGTGAGCACAGAGGCTTTTATCCTGGACACTGCAACCAGTTACTCATCTCTCCAATGACTGTCATCCACTTAAAAAACTAAAATCTTTCTCTGTCCAAGGTTGATAGCAGCCCAAGTTTATGGGTATAAATACAGAACGTAATTTAACAGAATGAGCTATTAGCAGAGTAAGTGGGTCAGTTTGAATTTTGTAGCTGTGAGTAATCATCATGACCAAAAGTAAGTTGTGGGGCAAACATTTGTTTCATCTTATAATTCCCTGGTCACAAGACATTATTGGGGGAAGTCAGGGTGGGAACTCAAGGCAAGAACTGAACCAGAAACCACAGTAAATGATGCTGCTTTACTGGCTGACTCCCTCTCTGGTTTGCACTGCTAGATTTCTTACACAGGCCATGGTTACTTGCTCATTGGCGGAACCACACACAGTTGGCTGAGCCCCTACACCAATTAGTAATGAAGAAATACCTCACCAACACGGCTATAGATCCATCTGGTCTACATAATTATCCAGTTGAGGTTCCCTCTTCCCAGTTTTGGGTCAACTGACATCTGATGCTCACTATGGCAATAACCATACCAGATTCTATCCTAGAGCCTGTGACTTTCACAGCCATGGACTTTTGACCAGGAGTAATAGGCACATCCCATGAAAAGCAGATCTTCAATCCAATCAGAAGGCACATCCCATGAAAAGCAGATCTCCAATCCAATCAGAAGGCACATCCCATGAAAAGCAGATCTCAAATTCAATCAGAAAGCAGTTGATTCCCCATAACAGCTATGCCATTACTGCACGAGTGGTCATGTCTTGCTTGGTATGTTGGTATTACAGTTAATAAGGCCCAGTACAGGGTGTTGCAAATGATGTTTTTTGTTTTTTTTTTTTTTTTCTACCAGTAGCTGGAATAGCACCTTCCTTTGGCACTATCAAATTTGTCCAACAGAGAGGAAGTGTCCTTCTTGGTTTAAGATTGATTGTTCTATGTCCTACAAAGTCTGTCATGTCTTCAACAACAGGTTTACTTATGGTGGATAACCAAGGGCAATGACAGTATCCTGTGTTGTTTTAAAGACTCCTGGGGCCTCCTTGACAAATACTTCATTGAGATGTACCCTACTTCCGGCATTGTGATTTTAGTCTAATAATCCACATAAGAGTCATTGTCTACCCATGCAAAGTAATTCTCTGTTAAGCATCTTTAGGTGTATTTTGAAAATTGCTTACTAACTAGTGGATTCTGTAAAGACTTTTTTATACATGCTTAGTTTTAGGGAATCTACCTATTACCTCCTTCTCCCCTAACCCCTCCATCTAGGCCCCCTTAATCCTCAAACTCCCAATATAGCCACACTTCTTTCATATCATATATATTCTATTATCTATCATTTTTTTAAGAAAATGAGTATGTGAAATTGTAGAGTTCACTATTACTTGCTGTAAGGTTTGCTTTGTGTTAGCTCTCTTCCTCAACCCAGTTTCTCCCATATACCCATGTATCTCTCAACTTAAGCCTTTCCATCCCCTATTCCTATCTCTTTTTTATCTATAATCTATTATTCTCCCTCCTTCGATGAGCTCCCACTTCCAAAAGTTCCTTTAAGCTTCCAAGATTCCACTTGTACCCTAATGTAAGTAGGAAAAACAAAAAGAGTTGAAACATTTACCAGAGAAAATATATAGAAAACATTCCTTCTAGGCTTATGTTACCTCACTTTGTATAAATATTTTCCAGTTCAATCTATTTATCTGAAAGCTTCATATTTCTTTCATATTTCTCTAAATTTCATATAGCTGAGTAACATTCCATTGTATATATGTAACTTAGTTTCTCTTATGTTGATTCCATTAATTCTAATATTAATAAAAATGTGTTTGTAAATGTGATTTTTGAATCATCATGTATTATTATTATTATTATTATCATTATTATTATTATTATCATTATTATTTGCACAAGTGTCAGATTGGTCCTGTATTTTCCTCTATCAAATGCATTTCCATGTAGCAGTTAGATTTGTACTTATAGAGGACAAAACTGTAACACACATTATATAAGTACATTATTACATGCTGTATAAGCTTGTTCAAGGTGGACTCTGAAAGTGAGGGGAAGCCTTCTTTTGACTTCTCCACAATGTTCTAAAGGGGACTCTCCAACCAGAATCACACCAGTAAATATAGATAGTCCTTTAAGCACAAATGAATAATTCATTCCGCCTTAGTTTTAGGACTGCAAAAATTAAAAATAAACGTAGTATTTATTTCAAGTCCAACATTCAGGGTAATTTGTTATGGTGAAAAAAACTGAAACACATGCCCATATATGATTATAACTTCATATTAAAATGTAAATTATTGACTAAAAGAAAAATGAAGAATTGGAAGCCTTATACAAAAAAATGTAATTTTAACAGAAAAAGATAAGGTAATTAAGAAAATATATTTACTGTAATTATCTGGGAAGATTCTTAATTTACCTCGTCCATCTAAAATGTGTAGATATAACCACCTAACTCCAATTCTGCTGTCAAAATTTCATACACTATACATTCAAAATTCTCACATTGTTTATAGACTGGGCTTCTTGATTCCTTTCCTTTAATTGCATCTTTCCTTATCTCTAGAGCAACTCAAAATTGTGCAGAAGCAACGTGATGTGAGATACAAAGATCCCTTTCTTGTGCCTGATTCATCTGTTCAGAGATAAAAGTCAGTCCGGGTTATTAAAAGGATTTGTGTGTGCTTCGCCTCTAGAGTGCTGCATCGGGACACAAAGGCTTCATTATCATAAGCTCCCAGATGAACACAAATACAGAGTGAAATTTAGCAAACTTTTAACTCACATAAGGAATTGTTAAGTTTTCAGTATTCATGTATCTCTCTGCATTGGAGCTGTAATGGTATTCTTTCCTTTTAACCTCATGCTTGGACTCTCTGCATTGAAAACCCCGCTTTGATCATTAAAATAGATGCACATACCAAATCATCGGCTATCTAACCACACTCATCTCCATCTGTTGGGGAGGCATGGTGCCACGCAGGGGTACCTCGCCAGGACTTTTGAGGCATAGCAATCAACTGAAGATGGGATCAGACATAAACCATGCTGATTGCAACAACTGTTCTGCCCAGTTACACTGTCTGTTTAGCTCTGGGCGATGGAAAACATTATGGTTGTCATGTGTGGCTATAATCAATTACAAAGGCTTAGCGTTTGGGTCAGCAGAATGGAAGTTGTATCTAAAGTTTGCAAATCTCTTGCCAATTAATGTCACCTTTCTTGTTTGCTGTCAGTCCTACCTTGCCTCAGACAGTGGAACTATAAAGGCTTTTTCCCATCACTAAACTGAAACTCTGCCTTATACCTGCAGCAAATACTCCTACTAGTTTTTTTAGGTTCATTTCTAACTACAGTTACTGCAGAATCTGTGCCAACATCTCTCACATCTCTCAGATCTCCACCTCTGTATTCCATGCCACTCCCTCCTTTAGTCCCTGGGTTGGCTAGTTTATGGCCAATCACTTCCCTCCATCAGCGTGCACTCATAGGCCCAGACATTTACAGGTTCCCTCAATATGAATGCCTTCCAAAATGAATTTACTATCATCAATTCAGTTTCCCGTTTCAGTGACTAGCGATATGATCCACCAAGAGCCCATAAATTTCATCCCTCTCTTTGCACCTCAATGAGCCATCAAATCCCCTCATGTTTGAGTTTCTTGGAAGTTCTAAATTTAGCCCCTCTTTAGAATCTCTTTACCACAACTATAATTCCAATGTTCATTATGTTTCCTGTTAACAATTGAAAAAAAAAAAGCTCTTTAGAACTTATGCCATTAATAATAACAGTAATAATAATAATAATAATAATAATAATAATAATAATAATAATACAACTATTCAGTCCCAGATACTTCCCAGATTTATACATTTTAATTAATTTAATAGACTGAAGGGGCTTTTATAATCTTCCATCTGAAAGATGAAGTCATAACAGAACGAACACTGCATTAGTTGCTCAATATTCCAACTAAATATGATGGTATCAGAGTGGGAACGGAGTCAGTCTGACCTTTTCTCTGTGTTCCAAAGCACTCTACTTTGTCATCTGAAGATGGCGTCCGCCTGTTTAAGGTAGTTGCCAATCACTAAAAGACATAAAAGCACACTCCCAGGAAAACGTTATGAGCCCTTCTGCTGACTTTGTGCAGAACTCCTGGGATCCTTCCATTCTTTAACAACAATAACAACAACAAAGAAAACCACCACCGTCATTCCATATCCATGCCTCTCGCGACCACCTTCTCCAACTCTCCATTGCCCTTCCATTTGTCACTTTCCTGTAGACATTTTTTTTTAAAACCTGACTTTTTCAGAATCACTAAAACCTCTCTTGTGACTAACAAACCAGACTATGAAGTAAAATAAGACCCACTGAGTCAAGCTCAAAACCAGTTCTAACTCTGTGTCCATGGAAAGTCATTCAGTTCCTCGACGGTGGCAAGAACGTTCCTTTCCATTGATTCTCTTCTGAATATTTTCCACTATAGCTATCCTGGTGATAAATCCATCAGCATCGCACACACACACACACACACACACACACACACACACACACACACACTTGTTCTGTTTTGTTTTTCATAGTAAGATATTTACATATCCCAGGCCATCTTCAAACTCACCATGTAACTGAGTGTGATGCTCTACTTCTGCCATTGGATAATTAATGGATAATTTTGAAAGCTGACTTGATTTGTAGATAGTTTTCTCTCTCTTTCTTTCTTTCTTTCTCTCTCTCTCTCTCTCTCTCTCTCTCTCTCTCTCTCTCTCTCTCTCTCTGTGTGTGTGTGTGTGTGTATACACATATACACGTATATGTATATGCCTATCATCTAGAATCTATATCTGTCTAAATAATGATCATCCATCTATCTGTCTGTCTATCAATCATCTATATATCTCTTTGCTACTAGTGGTTTGGTTTGGGTCTGGGCAGTGGGTTTTCAGGTTATGTGCCTCTTATTCAAAAAACTAAAAACAAGTGCTCACCCAGATATGTAAAAGATGCAAAATAACTTTATTTGGACCAAAGTGATAGTACAGATGATAGATGGGGATCCTTCAAGTCTGACAGCATGTCAATGAGTGAGAGTACTCAAGGGCCCCATGTTACTGGGGTCTCTTTGCGCTGAGGCTAAAATAAAGGACTGATGATCTAGGAATGAACTTTAGAGTTTTTTTAATTTTATTAATAATTAGACTATATCTTCCTTTCTTCTGCTATCCTTGTTGCTTCCCACAGTGTATCTGGTTTTATTCACATGCTAACCCAATTATTTCTAGGCATAAAATGGTAAATAGAGTATTCTCTATTATATAGGATCACTAGAAGAAAGAGTTTTTCCTTACTCCACATCCACCCAAAACCAGTCCAACCCTGATCTACAGTTCTGTTCTTCACACTAAGACATGCTTGGAAAGGAACTATCTAAATTTGACTGTGAAGAATCAAATTTGGGGAATTGTATGTTGTTGTTCAGGGATGTAGTATGTTTAGTGTGATGCATGTAGAGGGTTGAGGGTGTTCTTAAGTTTCAAGGTGAATTATGTGGAGATGGGTGACCACAGAATATGCAGGCCAAGGTACAAGGCTGCCAAGTGCATTATTACAAGTGGTTCTGTGTGTAACTTAAAAGAAATTTGTGTCCCAGGCTACCAAACTACCTCCTATGCTCGCTTGACACAACTTGATAGATTAGATATACATTCTTCCACTTAAATATGCCATATACTTAATAAACTCTCTCATTCCAACAAAAGCATGGTTATCATTTTTCCAGATTGTACATAATAGGAGTGGTATATAACTTTGAGACAACTTCAAACCCACTGAATTTTTTAAGGGAGCGAAATGTTAAATTTCTGCCCTAATTTCTTCCTAATACATTAGTAGATGTTTTCTACAAACAAATACTCTGCTTAACATAACAGCAGGACCAGCAAAATCCAAGAATTAACATGGATATATTACTAATATACAATCCTGAGGCCCTCTAAGAATTTCCAGATGTCTCTAGAATTTGTTCCATTTAGATGCCATGTCTTTTTAATCTTCCCTTATTCTGCAACAGAACATCAGCTTTTCTCCTACTTATATGATGCTGACATTTGAAGATTAAAAAACAGTCCTTTAATGAAGGATCCATAAATCGTTCTCTGTCCCTTTACATAGCTAGATCTCAGCTGAGCCCTGGCGGAACTTTCACAGAAGTGATATTACATTCTTCTGTGTGGTCCATAACTTGATCATCATTACTTAAGATACTGACTTTGAGACCTGGTGAAGGAGGTGTCTACCAATAGACTTCTCCATCATGAATTTAATGCATCCACCATTCATATGTATTTTGTTGGAAAATCCTTTGTGGAAAAGCATTTTGAACTATTTATCTTTCTCACAGAGGTTTCACATAATACTTCTGTATGCTCTCATTCTTTCCTCCTTTCTGTGTCTCATTTATTTTGAGGCTTAAGTAGATCAAGATTTGACCAATAAAAGACAAACTGTCATTTTAATATGCCCTGTCTTTTCTTTTACTTCATTATAATAAAAAAGCTGTTCCAGACCATGTGACTTCTTCTTCAGCTCTAAGATCAGCCATTTCTCCAGAGACCTGGGTTCAGTTCTTTAAATATTCATGTGTAGAATAATATTTGGAAGCCATAACTGTGGGTTCTAGGACAAGTTTTTACCAGTGTAGAATATCTGTGCAAGACCTTGTTACTGTACAGAGCTGAGCAAAACATGTGCATACATAAATATGGATAGCTTATAGGACAATATTAGGAGTGAATGAAACAGGAAAGAGCAATATGTATAGTAATGCTAAATCTTTTCTTCCTTTCTAAATATCTCACTGCTAAAGCCACTCAGTGGGCAAACCAAGAGAACCACATTCGTGAGAACTGATTGTCTATATGAATTGGTGAGTCAACCTCCATGGAAAAGGCATCAATTAATGAAGAAAGTATAGCATATTGTCATAATATTTACTTATCTAGGATAGTGTTATACTGATAAGTGGCTTTATGCAGGTATCTGATCCCTCACAGAATGAGTAGTGTCTACTTGGAAAATAATTGGCATGAGGCATAGGAACTTGGGGCAAAAGAGGGAGTCGTGATGTACAAATGGTATATCAGATTTTGGGCATAGAGTATCAATATCTGACATGGGTGAGAGGATACATGTATGAAGAAGTATCTTAGAAGATATGTCCAGAGCAACTTCAGAGAGGAGGAGATAGTAGTCATAGTGGATAACTGGTAACACACAGAAGGTATAGTTAAATTTGTATTTGTTGTGTTTGGGTTCCAACATTATATGCCATCAAGTCCTTAGTCTAGATGTTTCTCTAATCTCATGCCATGGTTTTAGAACTAAATTATTCAGAAAAGAAAAAGGAAAAAGAAATAATTCTGTTCTTCATGTTTATCTTATTCTTTGGTTCTTTTTCTTCCATCTACATTGGTATTTCCTTATAAATTATGTGTCTATCAATGTAATTTCCATTGTCCCAAACACTCTTACATGCATGACCCACTCCCATTTGACTTGAGCCCTCACTACTTGCCAAAATCTCTAACACATTTATGACCACACCATTCCTAATACAGAAAAGAAAATATCACTTCAATACTTTTGCTTCATCTGGTTGAGATATTTGACAGTTTGGCCTCTGAAAATAAACTATTCCTTGGCTTCCAAACCACAGAAATCCTGCACTCCTCCCACATTCCTGCCTATATCATCTCTGTCTCCTGTACAGCCTCCTCTTCCTCTGCCCATTTTTTGAACACTGGCACTGCCCAGTGCTCAGTCATGAGCCTTCTGTGCTTCTCATTCTTCAAACACCCACATCCTCAGCACCAGTTCCAAACTGCCTTGTCTCAAGTTCTCAACTCTGTGCTACAATTCTGAAAATCTGTCTGCATCTCTAGAAACCTGCCTCTGAATGTCTACCATATATTCATGTACCTCATCAATATTTACTACGTACTTGCTATGAACTATGCAGTGTTTTATACTCTTAGTAATTTAATTAAATGCCTGAAGGGACCAAAGTTTAACATACATAAGATAATATCATTGTCAGCATCTTTCCTCCATACCTATGCACAATTCCAGGCTTCTCCATCTTGGTAAATTCCAGGTCCCTCCTTCCCACTAATAGAGACAGATATGTCTTTCAATACTCATCTTCAGAGACAACTAGCCAATATGTCCAACTGATTGGGCTTATTAGATACCCAGCAATGGAGGACATTGAACCTGAAATGGCCATCTCTGGTAATCAGAAAAATACTTCCAATTGAGGGACTGGGACATGAACCAAGCCACAAAACATTTGACCCATAAATTGTTCTGCCTACAAGATGGGCAAGGATAAAGATGGAGCAGAAATTGAGGAAATAGCCAAGCAGTGACTCAGGCCCAACTTGAGACCCATGTCGTGAGAAAGACCCCACCTCTGACACTATTAATTATATTCTGACATGCTTGCAGACAGGAGCCTAGTATAACTATCAACTGAGAGGCTTCCCCCTGCAACTGATGTAAACTGATGCAAAGACCCACAGACAACATTAGGCAGAGCTTTGAGAATCCTGTGGAAGATGGGGAGGAATAATTGAAGAAGTTAGAGAAGTCAAAGACACCAGAAAAAAAAAACTACAGAATCAGCTAACCTGGGCCCTTGGAAACCCACATAGACTGAACCACTAACCAGAGAGCATGTATGAGACAGACCTTGACCTTCTGCACATAACAGTTGTGCATCTGGTTCTTCATGTGGGTAACCTAACAGAATGAGCAGGGGCTGTCCTTGACTCTTTTGCCTGCCTTTGGATCCCTCTTCCTTAACTGGACTGCCTTGTATAATCTCAAGAGGAGAAAATGTGCCTGCTGCAACTTGATATGCCAAGGCAGGCTGATAATTATTGAAATGCTCCCCTTTTGTGAGGAGAAAGGGAGGAGGTAGAGTATGGGAGAAGAGGCAAGGAAAAGGAGGGGAGAGAAAGGAATTGAGAGGAGAGAAGAGACAGGAAGCTGCAATTGAAATGTAAAGTAAATAAATTAGATAAGAAGTATATCTTAAATATGTCTATTTGTCCTTATTTCTACTCATAATCTGGATCTGGCCATCACCATCTCAGCCTCCTAAATATTCTACCTCACCTCCAGACTTGTCCTTGCAAAACATAAACTTCCAGTCCAGTCTCTGCATAACAGCCAAAATGATGTTCTTTCTAAAGTCTGAACCTAGTCATGTCATTGCCCAGATTTAAATCAGCCATGTGGATTATTTTGGCCCTTTGGATACAGGTCAAGTCTCCATCACTTTCTAGTGGCCTAGCACAGATTGTCTTGACAAAGTTTGCTTTAAATGAGGATATTGCATTCATAGCAAAAGCTCTCATTTCGTGTTTATGCAACAATGCCTAGTGATTTACACAGGTTGTTCTATTTAATACTCAACATAAGCTACACAAATGAGGAAAAAGAGAAATAGAAAAAGTTATAGATTCCCAACAAAGTGAGGCAAGAGAGGTTGGGTTGGCTTTGAAAGTGTGAGCTTTCTCTGAATCTGCTCTCAAGGATTATACCATGTAGCATTACATATGATCCTATTAATACCGATGAAATGCATTAAAGTCAAGGCATGGCGTTTCTGATTGGAATAGAATAAAACTAATAAGATCTGGTTTATTATTACAACACCAGTAATTTATTCAACCATTTAGCCCCCCCTTTTTTTATTGAGTTCCTATCATGTGTTTACCACTGTGTGACGCATAGATGGTGTAAAATAGACAGAATTTACAATTTTATAGACAAGCCATCTGTTCAGAATTCAGATCTACAGATAAAAATTTTGAGGGGAATACACACAATTTATGATACAGTGAGGACCGTCTATCCACCTCATATAACCATGTTTTGTATACAGAAAGGCTTTGTTGAATAACATCCCATGGAATCCTCAAGAGTGAGAAGTCTATTAGGTAAAGAGGATAAGCAGAGAAGATTTAAGGTGACAATACCAAGAGATGGGCAGGTAGTAGAGAGGACGATCCAGATCCTGATAAAATGGGCTGAGTGTGCAGATGGACAGGAGTGAGGCTAAAGAGCAAACAAACTGATAATGGACAGCCATAGCTATGGAAGTGAAGTACAATAAACTTCTGAATGATGGAAAATTACGGAACAATCCTGTGATTGATGAACTTCCCTCCCCATTTCATTGAATATGGAATTACCTACAAACAGGACTTTGTGTGTCTTTGAGGAAGTTTCTAGAAAGGTCCTTGAACTGAGCAAGGTTTACCCACAGTAAATGTTAATGGCACTAGCCCCTGAGTTGGGGTTTTTTATATTGAACAAAAATGGAAAAAAAGAATGCCAGACACATGCCAACACTACATTTTCTCTATTTCCTTGTCCACCAGAGTTGGGGAGTTTTGGCCTTATGCTTCTACAACCTAGCATGCTTCTTCTGCCAGATTGACATCTTCTCTTCCAACTGTGAAGGAAAAGCCCTCCATCCATAAGATGTGTTTGCTGCAGGCCTCACCACTCTACAAAGTGGTCACAGAAATGAAAACATTAGCTAATACAAGACTATTTGGGTCCAAAGCTCCAGGACCACTAGCCTGAACTTCCATTTGAGTATGTTACAGGCAGTGCCTCCATGTGCTGCCAGTAGGGACTCAGTGGTATCTATCTCAAAATTACCTGTCATGTAAGATAATGTATATTAGCCAGTCTATAAAAGGGCAACTCCAGGGCCTTTCCATCTTACATGCATGATTTCTGCTTCAGTTATGAACCCAGAAACAAAATCTAGTCCATTTGTAGTCAGTGATTAAGGTACAATGAACTTTTAAACTAAAAATAAACCGTATATTTAACTCCACACTGTGACTATACAACATTATCAGTTAATTTGGGTGGCAAACATTCTTGATTATTCCCAGAAGACAGGGGTTGATAAACCTAGATGATAAATCAGACAGCAAGACCTTTAGACTATATCAACTTACAGTGTATCTGAGAGCATCCAACTGAGATACAAAATCAGATTGAAGCAAGAAAAACAGCAAGAAGATAATAACTAGTATCACTACATCTTCCTGGGAAGACAAAGGACATCTCTATCCATACAGAAAGGTATATGACTGCCCTAGAGGTGAAGTGTGAGAACCAACTTAATCTTCTACATCTTAGCTTTCTTATCTGTAATTTAAGTTTAATACATTTACAACAAGGGATTTTGTGAATATATTAGGCAATGTGTGTTAAAAATGCTTCCTAATGCTTAACACATGATAAGCTCTTGCTAAATGCTCAACTATTACCATATTTACAATTTCCACCAGACCTCAACTTAACCCTCTCCAATGTGTTGCTAAGACTTACTTGCATTACATAGTGCAGATTTAGGGTTATCAAAGCCCATATTGGAGTCCATCTTCTTCATTTTCAGGGAGTAGAGCTTTAGGTGGGCCATTGAAACATTCTTAACTTTAGTTTCCTTGTCTTTAGCAAGGCATGATAACCTGGAGTTATTTTTTTAAATGGTAACCAAAATGATCTGTTTAAAGTATCAAAATCACAAAAATTGACATAAACAGCAAAAGAGTTACAGGAATTAAAACAGCAGATCAGAGTTCCATGACACTTTACTGGGCTCCTTGAAAATAGAAATTCAAAAGTAGAAAAAAAATTTTCAATATATGCCAGTTTATCACACAGATGTAAACTCTGGATGAGATGACTTAATGTTGTTATCCCCAGTCATTGAGAGAGTCTAGTGTAAATTATAAAATATTTTAATCTTTAATAAAAAATGTGCACTTCAGTAGCATAGAAAAGAAGCCATGCTTGGTGTGATTTGCCATGAGACATATTTAGCAGAAGCAGCTTGCACTGTGTGTTAAAGAATGCTTTTTGAGGTCATTCAGAAATGACTGGGAAGTCATGCAAAAGCAATCAGGCTGTGAGACACACTGGGCTTGCCTTTGTTCCCTGAGACTTCATTGATAACTTCTACAAAACATAGTCCTCTGGAGTTCAGAAAGTAAATAGTCACAAAAAATCAACAGCTTGTTCAAAGTTAAAAGATACGCTCAGGTTTACTGTCCTCATCAACAATGATTCCCAAGAGAAATTGAGTAATTAATATTTAGATTTTCCTCAAAACTATAAAATCTACAAATCTAAAACCTTAAGTGATGTTATAAATCATCTGCTCCTTGTTCCTCATTGACTCTGGATGTTGCAGGATTTTCGCTGTCCAATTACATTAGTGAAGAGGAGTCCTGTGTTTGTCCAGGGAAAAGGGAGCAGAGCTAAGAGTTGCAGGGATAGAGAACATCTCAGAGGAGACAAGGAAGATGGTGTTGGATGTGAACCCCACCCCTGTGGAGTTTACCAGCCACAAGTAGTTGTGATATAAGGTTAGAATAAGTAAGATAAAGCTTTTATCATTATCAATTGGTTCTGAAACTATTGTATTGGCTTCTTGTAAATTGTGATATTATTGATACATAAATCTGATTGGTTAATTAAGCTTTAAGAGTCTTGACTTTATTGGGTTACTAGGTATTGTGATATTCAGCCACAAGATTGGCAGTTCCATTTAGTTAGTGGGATCGCCAACTACATGGATTTATGGCTGAGGAAGAACTAGGGGCTCCAGGGACAAGAGAACTAGAGCTGAGAATGCAGTCATCAGGGCGCAGTGGGGGCTAGCTGGAGAGAGTAGCTCGGATCAGCAAGAACACACCACTGCTGGCACTAGCTCAGAAATATCCTGGCTCACATTTTTTAATATTTCCTGCAACAACTGGAAAATATAATTGGAGATTAATGATGAAGGTAATGGACTTTCATAGACTCCCAAGTTCAAAATCAACTTTTGTTTACAATGACGGAGATGTTGTCAATTACCCACTTGTCCAGAACTATGTCCTCCATCAGAAGATGTCCATACATTGACCTTCCCATTGTATGGGGAAGGTAGAATAAAATATATTCATCAACAAGGCCTCAAGTATACTAATTTCACAGGTTATGAAATACTAGTTTTAGTCAAAAATTAGTTTTAGCATCCAATGAATAACAACTAAAGCAATTAATGTTTATTATTTATTTACTATGTACCAGATGGTAGATTAAATACTTTACATTAATTATCTCACTTCTTCCTCACAACAAATCTCAAAGGTAAATCTGTCATCTCTTTTACTCATTTGAAAAAGAGAAGCCTAAAAAGAGGTTAAGTTAATCAACCAAGATTGTAAATACTCCAACTGGAAGAAAATGTTTTTTGTTTTTTTGTTTTTTGTTTTTTTGGTTTTTTATCACATCAAAACCAACATTTTTCCAAATTTGTTTTTTGAGTGACAACAATAGAATGTTTTCTTTGGGCAAAATCTTTTGTGAAACCTAAATACATAGCACAGATACAAGCAAAGCTTCCTGCATCCCAATGGGGACAGATTTTACTCTCAAGATGTCCTCAGAGGACCTCCAAGGCTCAACAGTACATGGAGTTCTGCAGAACTCAGCAATACCAGTATTGACAGTGTGCGACCCACCGGAAAGGTTTGAAACAAGGAGTCATTTGTCAGGTTTCTAAGCCATTAGCTTAAATTTTGCATTACAAAACTAAGAGATGCAGAAAATCTCCAAACACATTTTAAAATTGAAAGAAGTTATTATAAGATGTTGTCTTTTAAATACACATAATAACATTTTTTCTCATTATCAATCCATCTTTATATTACTGAAATATATCACTAGGTCATATATTAAGTAAATAAACAAGATGCATTTAAAAATAACTATTAGAAGTTAGTTGCTTAGATGATGAGTGTTTAAAAAGTATAAAATATGCACAGGTCATATGCAATCCATGACACACATGTGCTTTGGAAAGGATGGGAGTCTCTCTAAACTGAAAAATTTGTACATATCTAAAGAGTTCAGTATGTATTACTGACACATATTTAAATCCTAAAACCCATGGTTACTGAAAACCAGCCAAACATGTCTTTCTGTGTTTGGTAATGAGTAAGAATGAAGTCAGATTATTCCATATAGGGATTTGACATTTCCTAGAGTAACCAGATTTAGCAAATAAAAACATAAGGCAGCCAGATAAATCTGAATTTCAAATAAGCAATGTTTTCTTTGTACAAATGTCTAGAATATTACAAGATGTATACCTATAACATTTTTTCTTATTTGTTTTCATTTCTTTAAAATATTTTAGGTTTTGCACTCTAGTTTAGTTAAACAGGTTAATAGCAAATAGTGAGTAGGGACTGGCTCAATTCAGATACACAAACTTGTGGAAGAAATCAGTTCATATAAATTACAAAACAAACTAAAAGTAAAGTCACAAATATCTTAGCTGAATTTTGTTTTGTTTTGTTTTGTTTTTGTTTTTCGAGACAGGGTTTCTCTGTGTAGTCTTGGCTGTCCTGGAACTCACTCTGTAGACCAGGCTGGCCTCGAACTCAGAAATCCTCCTGCCTCTGCCTCCAGAGTGCTGGGATTAAAGGTGTGCACCACCAGGCCTGGCCTCTTAGCTGAATTATTAAAGATAACAACTAATTTTTTTTAAGTGAGGGCAGAGAGACCTCATGGGCCATAGGACGTCTACTAAGAAATGAGATATGCACAAAGAGATAGAAAATAGAGAAGAGAAGTTTAAAATGTAAGTATAAATGAGGAGGTACTATTATTCATTTAGTCTTAGTTCTAAATGGAGCCAAAATAAGTAATATAAAATTATAGTGTGACAAGACAATAATTCGCAAGTATTCATTTGATACAAGAAACCTATAAATCAATAAGTTAACTCACATAATCATAAAAGTACAAGTCAAAAGAACTCACAGAATTTTATTAATCAAAACCTCAGAATATCTGGGATACTATAGCTCATTTGTAGTTAAGAGAATATGATGGATATATGTAAGCCACTAAAGGAGGAAGCAATCAATAGCCATACCAAGCCATGATGTCTATGAACCACGGTGATGATCAGCATGGAGTGATACCCACTATGATTCATTATATGTAGTTATATATTGGGTGTAACGAGTAGATGTCAAACTGAACTGAAGACCTGCTTAACGGGAGAGAAATCATGCCTGGTATTTTAACCCAGCCAACTACATATGTCTACTGATGTCATGGGTCTTAGAATAGAACCCAATACTCTCTTAAACTGCATACAAAGTACTTATCTTTATACTCAGAGATGTGTAGTTTCACCTCTTGTATTACTTATGGTTTCTACTGTTGTGATAAGACACCATGACCCAAAACAATTTGGGAAGGAAAAGGTTTATTTCACTTTGCAGACTTAAAGGGAAAGAAGGCAGGACAGAAACTTGGATGGAGGAACTGGAGCAGAGACCATGGAGGAATTCTGCGTCCTGACTTGCACTCCATGGCTCCCATGACTACTTCCTTAAACCACCCAGAATTACCTGCCCAAGGGTAGCACTGTCCTCAGTGAGCTGTGCTCCTTCCATATCAAGTACTGATCAAGAAAATGTTCTACTGACAGGCAATCTGATAAAAATTTTTTTTCAGTTCAGGTTTCTCTTCTAGTATAACTCTAGCTTGTATCAATTTGACAATAACTAGCCATGATATCCCTTGTCAAAGCTTCTTTTTTGTTGTTGTAGAATTCCCAGATAAAATTGGAACTTTAAGCAATATGTTCAAAATTATAGTTTACATTAAGTAAGTAGCCCAACTATAAAATAAATTCTACTCATCCACATACTAAACTTGTAAATGTTGTAAATATTGATTTTTCTTTTGGTTTTGAAAAAAGAGGTGAGAGAGCCTAGTTTGTTGAAAATATTATTTTCTCTACTACCAATTAAATTCTATTCTTTGTGGGACACAGCTTCTATTTTCCTTCCAAACACAAGGGTGTTAATGTGTTTCCTTTGTTGCTTGTGAGCACTGTTTCGTCACACCATGTGACTGACATCAAGGCTTAGAAACTGGTTCAAAGTGGTAGATTTTTCCTCCGTAGTGAAACAGGCATGTGTCTGGAATTCTGAGGAAGGCAAAAGCTTGCAACCAACAGCATATACTTGTTGGTCTTTGGTTATGCTTCAGATTCAATGTTAAATACTGAAAAACACACAGACATAGAATAGAATTTCTCCTACAGTAGCAGAGCATTAGTAGACTATGGCATTGGTTTACATCCTCAAGTTCAACCTGTACCTCATAGAAATGGTGAATATTTCACTTAAGACTTCCCTTTCTTTTAGCTTTATTGCCCTGGTTATAGTTTTCAGAGTAACGACTTTTCCATGGTTTTATGCCACACCGGCAAACACTTGAAAATTTTATTTCTGTTTGTCTGGTTTTTAAGCTTTGTGGGCCGTGTTTGTGTGGCCATGGTTTCACAGTGCATAGAGAGAAGACAGAGAATAACATAAGGTATTAGTCTTCATCTCCATGTTTGTCTGAAGCAGGTTATCTTGTTGTTCATCACTATAGATGCCAGTGCTAGACCTAGGCTTCTAGGAATTCTCCTGTCCCCGACTCCTATCTCTCTACAGGAGTAACAGGATTACATGTGTGGACTACTATATCCAGAATCCTGGGTTCTGGGAATCCAAATTCAGTTCCTCATGCTTGCACAGCAAACTCTTTACCCACTAAACCATCTCCTTGACCTTTGAAACAGTTATTATACTTCCATCATTGCAATGGCAGAATATTGAGTACTGTTCTCATATTTTCATGACAGAGATACAATTGACAATACTGCTAACAGAAACTGCTTCCTTCCACAGACTAAAGTGATGTTTGAGCCTAGTTACTCTCTAGCATGCAAGAATGATATGTTTTGTCTAAACCATTTACCTTGTAGCTTTCTCTGATATCAGCATTCTAGAGCCTAGACAGGTCTTGTGAAGAGTTAGTGATCAGAAATATCTACAAGATCATATATTTTGGTCAGAGTAATAACCCTGATTAGTTTGAGTTGAAAATAGCTGTTTTGTAAAGAAGAAGAAACACTTTATACACCTGTCTAATGCTACTAAACACCCCTGTGTACAGTGTGATTGAGTGGTTTGTGACCACATAGCTGTATAGACATCAGTTGTTTAAAATAATGAAGTTGCTGTTCTTCTAATGAAGCAAGTTCATGGAAATCATCCTAGGTAGGACTTCAAAAATGTATCATTCTGGTTGAACTGTTTTTATTTTTAGTCATGGTGGGATTTTTGTTGTTGTTGTTGTTGTTGTTGTTGTTGTTGTTGTTATTTGTGTTGGTGGTTTGGTTGGTTTTTGTTTTAGTTGTTTTGGTTTGTTTTTTTGCCACTGAGAAATGCTAAGAAAAATAGATTTTGGTTAAATCCTCTACAGTAATGTTTTTTTCAAGCTCCACGGAGGGTGATAGCCAAACATTTCTGAGTTCTGAAATCAATGGAATAGTTTATAGCCTATATCTTCTTTCTAGGTTTAATGTAGTAGAAAAGAAAGGAGAATCAAGAAAGCATGAAAATTAATGTGTGAGGTCACTATTGTTTCATGAAGATTTAAACTCAGTTATAAGGAATAACCAAATGCTTCATTCTTTCATTCAATATTTTAAATAACATCCTAGACAGTTTAATGCACACACAAATAGAAATAGATGCAACCAAAGCCAGAACCCTTTATGCTTCTCCATTCCTCAAGACATCTCTCCTGTGGATGGTGTAAGGTTCAAAAAGCCCTGCAAAATCCTATTGTATTACACAGTTCAAGTTAAACTCAAGGTAAAGTTAGCCAAGGGGGTTAAATTATTGAACAATTGCCCAGCTCAGGACTGGAAGTTTATGAACAAAAGAAGAAAAATACAGGTCCAAGTTAAAAAAGAGATGTCAACTGCTTATAATATCACACTATGAAAATAATTTTCACTTAGTTGGAGAAACATTTTGGTTTCTCCTATAAACCAGGACATGGAACTGGAAGGGGTAAACAACCCTGCAAGGTTAGGAGAAAGTGAAGGAACTGGCGAGAAAGAAGATAATAGAAGAATGAACAGGGTGGGGAGCAGAAGATAACTTGGGATAAGAAGATGAGAAGATAGAGAGAGAAAGAGTAAAAGAAAAGAAAAAGAGGGTCGAAGTAAAGGAAAACAAGGAAAAGAAGGGGGAGGAAGCAGGGATATATGGGAGAAGGAGGGGAAGGAGAGAAGAGGAAGAAGGAAACATAGAAGATTGGGATCCAGACAAGGAGAGGCCAACAAAGAACAGAAGGGGCCGGGCAGTGGTGGAGCACGCCATTAATCCCAGCACTTAGGAGGCAGAGGCAGGCAGATTTCTGAATTCAAGGGCAGCCTGCTCTACAGAGTGAGCTCCAGAACAGCCAGGGCTACACAGAGAAACCCTGTCTTGAAAAACAAAAGCAAAACAAAACAAAACAAACAAAAAAGAACAGAAGGGAACTTGGAGAAGGGGAAACAGAAGGGGAGATGTGAAAATGGGAAGAAAACCACGATGGATGCACAGAAGTAACTATAATTCTGCACCAGAAAAGTTAGAACTGCAAAAACAGGTACATTTTAAGACGAGCAAGACAGTGACAATTCTGGAAACCAGCAAAGAAGTGCTTAGAACTCTAAACAAACAAACAAGAACTTAGACTCCAGAGAACCAAATAACCCTATTAAAAATGGGTACAGAGCTAGCAAATAATTCCCAATTGAGGAATACCAAATGGCAAGAAGCACCTAGAGAAATGTTCAACATCCTTAGTCATCAGGGAAATGAACAGAGTTGTGTAGTGATGGGGGATGGAGAACTAGAGGTAGCCACCAGCAAGTCACAGATGCCAGGAAAGCAAAAGGCTCCCAGGACCCAGCGGGAATGAGATTAGCTTAAAAGCCCAACAAAGGGGAGGGAGAACCTGAAGAGACCATATCCAGAGGTTAAGAAAGGCCCACTGGTTGAGGGATGGGGCCACCCACTCATCTCCAAATTCTTAACCCAGAAGGGCTGCTGTCTAAAGGATATATGGGGACAAAGTGTGGAGCAGAAACTAAAGGAAAGACCACCCAGAGACTGCCCCACCATCCCATATACAGACCCAGACACTATTGTGGACGCCAATAAGTGCTTACTGAGAGGAGCCTGTTATAGCTGTCTCCTCCTGAGAGGCTCCACCAGAGCCTGACAAATACAGAGGCAGGTGCTTGCAGCCATCCATTGGACTTAGCACAGTGCCCCCAATGGAGGAGTTACTGAAAGAACTAAAGGAGCTGAAGGAGTTTGCAACCCCATAGGAAGAACAACAATATCAACCAACCAGACCCCCCAGAGGTCCCAGGGACTAAGCCACTATCCAAAGAATACACATGGCTCCAGCTGCATATGTAGCAGAGGATGGCATTGTCTGGCATCTATAGCAGGAGAAGGAAGCCCTTGGTTCTGTGAAGGCTCAATTCCCCAGTGTAGGGAATGCCAGAGTGGTGAAGTGGGAGTGGGTGGGTGGGATGGGGACCATCCTCATAGAAGAAGTAGGAGAGGAGACAGGAGAGACAGGTTCTGGAGGGGAAACTAGGAAAGGGAATATCATTTGAAATGTAAATACATACAATATCAAATAAAATTTTTTAAAAAAGAAAGTAGTTATGCAGCTCACTTTGAAACACAAATGCTCATCTTAAAAGCCTTAATACTACTTGTGCTTATCATTTAAGGACCTTTAAGGAAAAGTATCATACCTGTCTCACAGCAGATAATTGTGTTATGGGCCTTAGAGACAACTGTAACCACTCCACAGGACAGTTGTAAAAAATCTGATGATTATTAGTGTCACAAACACCAGTACCACATGTGCAAGTGGGACATAAAAAAGACTATTCTGACAGTGCCATGATCTGAGAACCCCATCCAGTCACCCTATATATCTGTTTAAAATCTCCTTCATATTTTATGACTCCTGTGAGTCCATAGCTCCTGTGGACATAACCCTGAACATCACCTGTGCTTTGCTCGGCAGAGCTGGGTGTAGCCCACTCCTACAAGCCCTTTCATGAACTGCTACAGTCTATACTACTGAGGCACTCAGGGACACTGTTGACATAAAAGAGAAACCAATCACTTTCCTTTGAAATCCCTCTAACCAAATCCAGAGCTCCCCTTACAACTGACATCGAACATCTCGTCTAATGAAAAAATATTTTCCTACAAAAGCTACTTGTTACAATTAGAGAGGGGAACACTCTACTAGATAGACAGATACCAAATTAAGGACACGGGAAGTACAAAAGGAAACATATCTCTGAACGAGAAAAATAAATCTCCAGAAATAGATTGAAGATACTTATTAAATACCTGACAGACATTGTGGAATGGAGATTCTCAACTCTGTACAAAAAAAAAAAAAAAAAGTGCAGATAAATGCTTGGGGATTTGTCTCAGTGGTAGAGCGCTTGCCTAGGAAGCACAAGGCACTGCGTCCAGTCCTCAGTTCTGCAAGGTAACAAACATAGAAAGATGTTAGGGGAGGTTGTTATTGTCTTGTTAATTGAGTATATAGTCAAGTGCTTAAGCAAGGAGACAGCATAAAAGGGACCAATCAGAGACCCTAGAAATAAAAACTTCCATCAAATGAAGGAGACAGAAGAGAACTCCTATAACTCAGAACTGACTGGAACAAGGGGAAGAAAGAAGTGTGGAATAAGGGGTGAGTCTTCTGAATTGACCTACTCAGAAAGGGAAGAAACAAATGAAGAAAGGCATGAAGGGTATATGTAAGGAAAGAAGAAAAGAAGGCAAGAAGGAATGAAGGAAAGGAGGGAGGAAGGAAGGAAGGAAGGAAGGAAGGAAGGAAGGAAGGAAGGAAGGAAAAGAGCTGGGGAGGAAGGAAGGAAGGAAAGGAAAGGAAAGGAAAGGAAAGGAAAGGAAAGGAAAGGAAAGGAAAGGAAAGGAAAGGAAAGGAAAGGAAAGGAAAGGAAAGGAAAGGAAGGAAAGGAAAGGGGAGGAGGAAAGGGATAAAACGAGGGAGGAAAGGAAAAAAGGAAGGGAAGAAAGAAGGAAGAAAGGAGAAGGTTTTAAAAGTCAAGATTTATGGAATCCGGGTCATAAACAAAAATATTCTCATTATTATTACAGATGAAAAAGACTAAAACCATTAAAAAGACCAGTTTTATTAAATAATGTCAAAATATTTTCCAAATCTTTAAAGATACATGGACACCCAGGCCTGAGAACTCTACCCAAAATACATCACCCCTCCCTGGCTGCTAACTCTCAGCTATCATTAACATTTTATGTCATTCCCTACCTTGAGATTTCAGTGATATCGCTTGCCTGTGTCCTCTGTGCCCTGTGCCCTAAAGAACACTATCACCCTCAGAGCTCATGTCTCTAGCTGCATATGTAGCAGAAGATGGCCTAGTTGGCCATCATTGGGAAGAGAGGCCCCTTGGTCTTCCAACTTTATATGCCCCAGTACAGGGGAAACGCCAGGGCCGGGCCAAGAAGTAGGAATGGGTGGGTAGCAGAGCAGGGCAGGGGGAGGGTATAGGGAACTTTCCAGATAGCGTTTGAAATGTAAATGAAGAAAATATCTAATAAAAAAGGAAAAAAAAAAACCTGTCATTTGGGATAATAACCTCCCGAAATGATATTCTAGTCATCGGTCTCTTCTATGACCTTAGCCCATCTCTGGCAGGGCATAAACACATCAGTCACATGTCATTCCACTGTATCCCTCGGTTGTTCTTTGAGATTTATCCCTAATCCCTAACTCAATGACAGACAATAACATTTGTGCTCTGTTAGTACCAGTAGATAGGCATTGAAATCTGGGTCTCAACTGGGCTGTTCCCATGAAATAAGCACTGTGGTTAGAATTATAAAAAATAATGAGTGTAAACCCCTCAGAGCAGGTATTGGCACACAGACATTCAATTTCTAGTAATTGTTTTATCTATTAATTCTCCTGAATGCCTGTGAAGTGACACCTGGCTCTCCTCAATTCAGATATTTCCTTGCCCGTTCCCCACCACCACCTGTCTTTGGAGAGTAACTGGGCACTGAGGACCACAGTCTCCATCTCATCTTCTTCCCATTTGTTATGTTTACTAGCTAAGGCAAAATTCAAGACGCTGGCTTACCAAAGTATTGTAAACTATCCCAAGAAATATATGTATTTCTGGAATTTATCTATCACCAACTTCTTTACTGAGTCCCTTCATAGATCTACCAATATCCTGATTGGAAGCTGTTGTAAACGTGGAAAATGACACTGCTTATCAGCCTCATGGCTAATTATCTTGGATTTTAACCTTCAGTGGGTATCATTTTGTGATCCCACCATGTGCTATGGAGGACTCTGTCTTGAGAATGTAGTCAAGAGTCTGGAGTAAAATTTTTACTTGATATGTCCCTGGGTTCAATCACCAAACCAGAGAGAGAGACAGAGAGATATAGAGAGAGACAGAGACAGAGAGAATGAAAAATAAAAATAAAAATAAAAATAAAAATAAAGCAGGACTGTATTTTAGTTCCCAACTTGTCATATGAATAAGAAAACCCCTAGAGTCTGGTCATCTCAGTTCCTTCATCAATTGCATGAAGATGGACAGGATTTGCTTCATGGGCCACTGCAGAAAGGTGTTTTTGGATTCTATGAGCCCCGGGTTTAGGGGACATTTCAGCCTGTGTCCTAGTAGGAAGCAGATGGCATCCTCAAGGAGAGTAATGGAGGAGAATATAATACAAGGAACAGGTGCAGGATGTGTGGAAACTACAAGAAATCGCACAGAAAATCTGGGTTGATAACTAAGAACCATAAAGTTTCTACAACCCAGACAGACACGTGTGAAGCTGGTCACCTAATAACAGCATCTAGACTTGGCCAGTCTGAGAAAATGCTACAGGGGTGAGACCCGAGGGGATGTTCACCACCGTCCTCCATCTCCCACACGTGATCCTTAGTACAAAACAGTGAAAAAAAACAAGACCAAAAGAGCTGACTTCTACACCTGTACAGGTCGAGGAGGGGGGCACAGTGGACCGTGAGAGGAAGCCTGCTCCTTGGTCAAGCTAAAAGCTTGAAGCCACAGAGACACTGAAGGAAGGGTACGGGCCTTGCCTGCTCTCAGTACCATGCCCATGTTACATACCTGCAAGGCTCCATAGATTTGCCAATAAAATTTCCTTCCCAGACAGTCCTCTTTGCAAAAGGTATCGCAGGCCCACCCTGAGAAGCGGGGTATGGTTTTACGGTTTTACACAACCACTTTCCACCGTGACAATAAATGGTTTGGAACCGGATTGTCTCTTTTCATCGGAATCCACTGTGAGAAGGCATGGAGAAGGCCTTCGCCTACAGAGCCTAAGCCTAGTCTCCCATAGAAGGCCTCTCTGTACTCTCAGCCACAACTGCCACCAAGCCTGCTACCACCATCAAGCCAAGGACCAGCCTGTTGGACCAGCCAGAGCTTCCCCCCTCCCCGGACCCCTCACCTCTGCCCCGGGCTAGATCCAGCCCGCTCCACTCTCTGCTCTTCCGTGACTCCCAGTGCCTCCTGGATGGCTAAGAGCCTGAGAACTCCATGGCCCCAGCCTCATTGCAGGACCAAGAAACCCCAAGACAGGTCTGGCTTTCCCACATCTCAGACTGCACTTCTCCAACCCCCCCCCACCCCCACCCCCCCAGAGCAATGCTTCCATGCTTCCCTGTGGCCAAGCACCAGCCCTGGCGATGACGTGGGACTCCCTGAGTCCTGCCTACCAATGGCCATGCCCTCTGGCAGAGAATATGTGAGCCTGAAGCCCTACATGTGTGGAGAATAATACAGGTGGAGAAGAAGAGAGGGAGAATTCAGAGAGGATATTGCAAGACAACTGGTGCACTGGGATGCTGACAACAGTTTTGTAGAATCTGGGCTCAGAGCCTTTTTTGTATTATACATTAATAGCTGCGGTGATGTAGACAAAAACATTTCTAGTGTCTCGCAGAGCCTGGTTAATCCCCTGACATTCTGGCTAAATGTAAATCATCTATAGTCCCTTAAAGAGCTGACACTGTTACCACTGTCTATATCAAATAAGCCACAGGTTAGCAAAATAAAAATGGTTTATGCTACTAGGGAGTCCCTTTGGAAATAACTTATGGAAATATAAAGTGTTTAACGTCACCTAATAACCTCTGCATCTTATTTTAAAAATTCTTTTTATTAGACAATCTGCCCAGTGTTCTTTTGAGAGCAGTCAAAATTATTATTATCCAATTCTTATGTAGATTTATAATTAATCTAACAACTATGATTTGACCATGAATATGCCTTTGCCATCTGCTATCTTTACCCTGAGTTTGATCATGAATAATACATAACCATCTGACAGTTGAACCCAATCCATAACTTCGCCATACAGAATTCAGTACCATCCATAGAGCGTTCATTTGTATTCACCATCATTTTGGTCTAATTCCTACTCAGAGTTTTTTCGTTGGGTTTCGAGCACCAGGAGAATAGTCCACCTACAGACTTGGCCATATGGGATGCAATGCATATTCTCCAGTATCCTGGGTCTAATCCTAATTGTCACCAGCAAAGCCAAAATGTGTCACTCCAAACATGGGCAGGGCGTGCTCTTGGGCATTCATAAAATGCTTAATGGAGCATTCAGGATGCTGCTGCTGACAGCGTGTGTTTTAATTAGACTTCTGAGTGTGCTTCTATTTGTCCCACTAGACCAGCCCTATAGTCAGGTGAAAGAGAGTCCCCATGGTTGCATGAGACCCCAAAGTGTTTCCCCCTGAAATGTAAAGCCCCTAAACGCTCCCTCAAGCCTGATTCCCTGATCTCTAAGGAGACAGCCAGTAAGAAACTCTTTGTTCTATAAAGCTAGCAAGAAGCCTTTTGTTCCTCTACCTTAGATGACCCAGCCTGCCTGTCTGTGTCAGAGACCCAGAGATAACTGCAAGGACAGACAGTAGCTCACTCCCTCTCCTTGTTCCTTCACCAAGAACACTCCCCCCGCCCCCAGAGAAGAGCTATAGCCCAACTCCTCCCAATTCCTCACCTTTTCCTTAAAAGCCCCCTACTGTTACCACTTGTCTTGGTCCCCTCTGCCCTGTGTGGTGGTAGGAGCCTGTCCTCAGCTAGCTGAAAATAAACCTTGTGCGGTTTGCATCAAGCAGTTTCTCTTGAGTTTTGGGGGCACCAGCTCTTCCCGGGACTTGAGTGACCCTGTTTCGGGGGTCTTACAGTTATAGGTCAAACAGTGCCTAGGAAGCATGACCATCTTAACAGACATGTAGGGTAGGTATTCAAAAGACTAATTTGAAGAAAACTGCCCTCCTGACAGTGGTGTCATCACCTTGTACTTTTCTACTTTTACCCCTAGACCTTTTCTCTTGGGAACTGGTAGCCATCTTCAATTAGACTCTTATGATTGGTGGAGTGTCAGTTTTGCTATTGAATGTCTTCCATCTCTCTATGTATATACTATAATTCAAATGTTTACAAAATGCAAAGCTTGCCAAAAAATAAAAATAAGAAACACTTCTGTGCCCAATTTGGCTGACAGACTAGCAGGCTATAAACTTTGCCTTATATGGGTTATTGATATATTTCTCTCCATCAAGCAGGACCCTATGTCATTATAAGAAGGGAAGCCGTGATGTCTTTACTTAGCAATTAATTCCCAGAAAGGTTCTTACTATGAATAAAAATAGAGTAGGTTGGAGAGGGATTCAGACTGGGGAGATGTCGGAATGAAGTTTTGTAACTACTGAATTAGAAGTGAGAGTGAGACCATTGAACTTTATCTTTGAAAATAATGGTCTCTGAAATTACAAGTGAGCACAGGCATGTGTATAAATGTGAAGAAAGGAGTTTAAAACAGATAATAGTCTCTTCCTCGCAGTGTATGCAATAAAATTGGCTTCGGATTTTTTTTTTCTAACTGTAGTTCTGAGAGGAAGATCTTAAAATTCTACTTCAATCAAATCTCCTCATTTTAATCTACACTGTCACTATTGAAAAGCTCCTACTCTTGTTGGGTTCTGTAGTCAGCTTTGTTTGTTAACATGTTTGTTTGTTTGTTTGTTTTACCTACACTGTGCTTCAGCTACATCGTTTTATCCACATATAACTAGGTAGGATCAAACTTACTCAAGGAAAGCCTGGGGTCCAGAGAGCTTATTGCGTTGGACAGGGTGCCCATGAGTCAAACTGTCCAGGTACAGAATGCTGATCACTCTGGGTGCAGGTTAACAGTCAGAGAAGAGGAAAGAAGCTGGGATGCTTGCTGCATGTATTTTTAAAAACACGCTTCTGCCTTTCCCAGAAGCTTAGCTCTGAGATCAGCTGCCGCCAGCCTCACTTCCATCTCCTCTCGGCTTAGCTTCGCCAAACTGCCATCACCAATCAGCCAAACCCCCCCTCTTTCTCTCTCTCTCTCTCTCTCTCTCTCTCTCTCTCTCTCTCTCTCTCTCTCTCTGCTCACCTTTGCTCCACAGATGAAAAGCATTCAGACATCTTTATTACTTTACAATTTGCCTACTAGCACAATTGCTGGGCACAGAATTTCCTGCCCTAAACTTATAAGCTAGCCTGTATCACCTAGCCTCCTGTATCAAGTCGCCTCTGCAGAACTCCTTCGTTATCCACCAGTGGCGGAGACCACTGGTTCTAACTTCCCTAAGATCTTACATAATTGTTTCCTGCTTCACCTTCCAAAGCCTAGCCAAAAAGCCCCTTCTCTTTCCCTGTGTCTCTTCTTCTTCCGGACATCCAGAAGTCCCACCTGTCCCTTCTGCCCAGCAATTGGCTACTTTATTGACCAAATCAAGAACCAATTAGAGAACCAGACCTTACTATCAGCACCTACCTCTACAGATTCTCAGACAAGGACGCAAATTAAAGTAGCAGACAAAGCTATGGCATACCAACAATAGAAGCAGCTAAGGCTAAAAGAAGTCACCCTGTCTTAGTTGAGGTTTTACTGCTATAAACAGGCACCATGACCATGGCAAGTCTTAAAAATAAAAATATTTAATTTGCTTACAGTTCAGAGATTTAGTTCATTTTCGTCATGGAAGGAAACTTGGCAGCCTGCCGGCTGACAGGGTATTGGAGAAGTAGCTTAGAGTTCTCTATAAGATTCTCGAGAAACAGGAAGAGAGAGTGACAACTGAGCATGGCTTCTGAAACCTCAAAATCCACATCCTGGTACACACTTCCGACAACAAGGCCACAGCTACTCCAACAAGGCCATGCCGACAATAATGCTACTCCCTATGAGTCTATGGGGGACAATTTCAATCAAACTACCACACACTTCAAAGTGGGTGTTCAGAAGAAGAATAGCTGATGAATTCTACCCCTTGGGGCACCAAGATGGCCATGGCTCAGTTAGCCCATGCCGGAAATGATTGCAGCCTTAAGTTCCAGTTAAAGACAACTTGCATACTTATATTCTTTGTCTAACCCTTAATAGTATTAAGGACTGTAATGCTATACAAAACAACTACTTAATCATGTAATTTTAGAAAGAAAATGAATTTTAATAAGTTTTTTTAAGGAATGAAATCTATTTTTGCATTTAATTATATCTTGTTATCGACAATGAGCTATAATTCTCATATTTGCTTTGTTCTCACCACCTGAAATTTATACTTTGTCCTCTGCTTATCTAATTAGCCTCCTCCTCCTCTTCCTTTTCCTCCACTATAGTGTTGAAAGTTAAAATGAGTTCCTTCTATTTTCCAACAAAGGACACAATTTCATGTTTCTCTGTAGTGGAATAAAACTCGATTCACCTGTTGGTGACACCTAAGCTGATTCTATAGCTTGACTATTGTGAAGAGCATTGCAATAAACATGTCCATGTTTCAATGGCTGTTCAAGTATATCGTGCTATATTTATTTACAGCCCTTGGGCTATGTGCTCAGAAGGCATGTGTCTTTGTTAGGGTTTTCATTACTTGGATGAAACACCATGACCAAAACACAAGTTTGGGAGGACAGGGTTCATTTGGCTCACACTTCCACATCACTGTTCATTCTTAGAAGGAAGTCAGGACAGGAACTCAAAGAGGCTAGGAACCTAGAAGTAGAAACTGATACAGAGGCTGTGGAGGAGCCCTTCTTTTTTTTTTTTTTTTTTTTTTAGATATTTTTTATTAGATTTTTTCCAACTTTTATTAGATATTTTCTTCATTTACATTTCAAGTGTTATCCAGAAAGTTCCCTATACCCTCCCCCATCCCGGCCCTGCTCCCCTACCCACCCACTCCCACTTCTTGGCCCTGGCGTTCCCCTGTATTGGC
>LR754316.1:35428-67786 GCA_902729485.2 Mus minutoides
AGTCTGCATGACCAAGGGGCCTCTCTTCCCAATGATGGCCAACTAGGCCATCCTCTTCTATATATGCAGCTAGAGACATGAGCTCAGGGGGTACTAGTTAGTTCATGGTTATTCTTCCACCTATAGGGTTGAAGACCCCTTCAGCTCCTTGGGTACTTTCTCTAGCTCCTTCCTTGGGAACCCTGTGTTCCATCTAATACCTGACTGTGAGCTTCCACTCCATGTTTGCCAGTCACTGGTATAGTCTCCCACGAGACAGCTATATCCGGGCCCTTTCAGCACTATCTTGCTGGCATATGCTATAGTGTCTATGTTTGGTGGCTGATTGTGGGATGGATCCCTGGCAGCCGCAGTCATTGGGTCCATCCTTTGGATTCAGCTTCACACATGATCTCTGTAACTCTTTCAATGTGTGCTTTGTTCTTAATGCCTTCCTTCCCATGGCTTCATTTTGCTTTCTCATAGAACCCAGTACCACCAGCCCAGGGGTGACAATACCCACAATGGGCAGGGCCCTACCCAACTAATTACTAATTGACAAAATGCCCTACAGCTAGATCTGATGGAGGCATTTTCTCAATTGAGACTCCCTCCTTTCAGATAAATCTAGTCCTTATGTCAAGATGACATAAGCCAGCACAGCATGCATCTGGTAGTAATGGAAATTCTAATTTTAGTGTCTGAAAGTACCTCCACATTGATTTAGGTACATGCTTGTCCAAGAAGTCATATGCAGAAAGACAAATCTATAGTATATTTCTCATTTTCCTATCTTACAATTCTCTATAAATACATAAGACAATGTGTTCACATATATGATTGACAGCTGATATGTAAATGATGAGAGAGTGATAGATAGATGATAGAAAATAAGAACAGTCTAGAGTAAATAGAAGACTACTGAGATGAAAGAAGAGGAAGGATAGAATAAGAGGGAAATAGGGAAGTTATGTGTAGTCAAATGACATGTTATAACTGAAATAAGCCATCTATATACAAAACAATACTTTGTACAATGAATATATACTATTTTTAAACACACACACACACACATACACACACACACAAACAAACACACACTTCTATAATCTCTCTATGCCCATTAGGGGATAGAACTTATGCCACCTGAGGACTATTGATCCAAACCTCTGCTTTGTTCAAGGACCAGCTCAACTCCTTTGGTTTAATTCTTTTATCATTCAAGATAACATTGATTTCTGAATCTTATTTGAATTCAAAGTGTGCATCAAACCAATAACATAGCACTGGCTTCATAAACACATGTTAACTTCTCTGACTTTATTGGTTTTCTTTCTGCTTCAGCTTGCTCATAAATGTTTAAGAGCAGTAACTGTCTATGAAGTCTCCTGTTTCACACCTTACATCTAACATAATGCTGGGAAATTAATGCATTCCAATGAGCTCTTGTCAATCTAGTGCCTGCTCCATTGTTTGACAACGCTTCTTACCTTCTCTCCATCACCATACCCAACAGGTGTCCCTCTGCAACTAGTAAAAGCTCTTTAGAGTTCTCTGATCATGCACTATTGCTTCATTTATTATACCTAAACTTATCCTTGCAGGTACAAATCATGTCTGTTCTTCAAAGTCCACTCTCTCTGGCAAACTACTTCCATCTTTCTAGCATGCTTAACTTTTTGTTGGTGTAAGTTTACTTCTTACTTTGTTCTTGCTTCTAAAAGAGCAAAAATGGTGCCTAGGACATGACCTTAAATACGGGCATATGGATCAATTCTAAGGATAGAGTAAACAAATACTGTTTGATTACACTATAGTCTCGATATTCATAATCATGAACCATACCAAGAAAAATGGAGAAAATGTCAATTATAGAGGGACAACCATTTTCTTTTCCATGAAGTTTTCTTCACATTTTTGCTAAAACTTCCAGGAAATTGGATGTACATGGCTCACTGCTATTCAGAGCCTGGTTCTAATTTATGTATTTTACAGTCTCGTTGAAGAGCCTGAAACCATAAAGTTTGTTTTATTTCATCATTTTTGCTCTCTCTTATAGTAACGCTTATGAAATATTTGATTAGTTGTTAACAGAAAGATATTAACTCAAGATGCACACTCAGATGAGAGGCAGAAGAAAAATATTGTCTATTTTTTATGAGAAGAGATTGCTTTCATTTATACCTAGCACATTACTGTTCTGTTAAATCCTATGATACAAAGCATTCACATCCATAATAATGATGAAATAATAATTTAATGTAATAAAATAACTGAAAATAGGTGCATAACAGGAACAGTGATGCAGAGTTTTATTCCCAGCACTTGGGAGAGAGACACAGGAAGATCTGCATAGCTAATTTCAGTAGACTACACATGGAGATTCTGTTTTTTAAAAACTGTATGTGGAAAACCTTGTCACCTAACAGGATCATAAACTCTTACATGTAAATTTACACGATATTTGTTTAGCAATCCAGATTGGGTAACAAGGGTTTAAGGATCAACTGTGGCCTATGTCAGTTCCATAATGATTAATGAATCCTGATTGGTAAAGGAAAGGTCATACTTAGTACAGACGGGTCAAAGACTTGATTCCAGCTAAGTGGTCTTGAGATGCCCAGGAAGAGAAAAGGTACTTTTTACTGTTCACTAAGGTCACAGCACCAAGGACTCTGGAGCATGGTACCAATGAGCTGGTAGGCATGAGAGTGAACTCCTATGTATTCTAAGGAATGAAGAAGTCACAACCTTAGCCTGAAAAGGAATTGAATAAGAGAGGAAATTATAAATCCATCTGACAAGATGGACTGTTGTTAATTTCACCTTTACTGTTTCCTTCTATTTCCACTTACAGAAATGAAGATGTAATTAATCAAATTTGATGTTAAGTACACCACTGACATCATACCTGTTTCACTATAGAATATCTACAAATGCCTACATAAATGCATTGAATGGATTAGTAATAAAAATCTACGAGAAAAGATAAGTATCTTTGAACATACACATTAATAGATATTTTGCCTTTTAAAATTAATTCTTTAAGACTTGATATACTGTATTGGATCATATTCATCTATCCTTTCTTAATTCCTCCCAGATCCACCTCCCCTTCCTAGCTGTCCTCAGGTTTTAAGCCCATAAGTCTGATTTGTATTGTCCATATACATGTGACCTCACATGGGAGAGTGGTTGACATGCCAGCAGCCAAATGCTTCAAGAGAACTAACTCTCCCTCTCCCTGCAGCTATCAGTTGGCAACAGATCTTTTACTAAGGGTAGGACTTCATGCCCACCTCATCTTTCCATGCTAGAATTTTATCTGCATTGAGCTCGCATAAATCTTGTACATGCTGTCACAACCACTGTGAGTTTATAAGCATAACTGTCCTGAACTTGAAGACTCTGTTTCACTGTAGTCATCTACCACTTTGGTCTCCTCCAGTCTTTATGTTCCTTGTATATTGTTCTTGAGCTTTTGAAGGAAGGGGTATAATAGAGCTCAGCAAATTACAACCTCTTATTCTCTACTTCTTTACCAGTTGTGGGTCTTTGTGATAACTGCCATCTTCAAAAGAAAGAAGTTTTTCCAGTGAAAGCTGACGGATGTTTTAATCCTCAAACTTTATCTTAATGTCTTTGTGTAAACTGCTTTATATATGGGGTATGGTAAGGGATTAGGTAATGAGGTCTTTTTATCTTTTGAAAAATGAAAATAATATTTCGCTGCATCTAGGAGCTTGAGGATGCAAGAGTCAACTAGGTGAGATTCTCCAAGCCCCAAACCACTACTTGCTATGTTGCTGAGTTAGAGACCCCAAAGGATGACAATCTGAAATCTCAGAAAAGATGAGTCAAAAATAAACCTTACCTCTTTATAACGTGATACACTTCATGTTTTATTACCATAACAGAAAACTGAGTAGCCCACTGCACCAACTATAATCTCTATGATCAAACGCTACAAGACAAAGAAAAAGCGATACTGCAGAGTGACTTTGTGTTCAAGGTACAATTATGTCTCTGGTAGTTTCTGGTGTGGAGAAAACAGGTATATGTTCACAGATCTCTGTTTAACTGTTTGGCTTTTCTTTCTTGAGTCACATGGACATTAAAGTTTCCAACCCATTATTGTTGAAAGTGAACATAATGTTAAGGTAAGCCCTATAAGAAATGCCTATGACTAAAATGGAAAACCTGGATGAAATGGAAAACTTCCTAGACAGATACCAGGTACCAAAGTTAAATCAGGATCAGATTAACAATCTAAACAGTCCCATTTACCCTAAAGAAATAGAAGTAGTCATCAATAGTCTCCCAACAAAAAAGAGCACAAGATCAGATGGATTTAGTGCAGAGTTCTATCAGACCTTCAAAGAAGACCTAATTCCAACTCTCCTAAAACTATTCCACAAAATAGAAACAGAAGGTACTCTACCCAAATCATTCTATGAAGCCACAATTACTCTGATACCTAAACCACACAAAGATCCAACAAAGAAAGAGAAATACAGACCAATTTCCCTTATGAATATTGATGAAAAATACTCAATAAAATCCTTGCAAACCAAATCCAATAACACATCAAAATGATAATCTATCACAAACAAGTAGGCTTCATCCCAGGAATGCAGGGATGGTTTAATATATGGAAATCCATCAACATAATCCACTATATAAACAAACTCAAAGACAAAAACCACATGATCATCTCCTTAGATGCTGAGAAAGCATTTGACAAAATCCAACACCATTTCATGATAAAAGTCTTGGAAAGATCAGGAATTCAAGGCCCATGCCTAAACATTAAAACAAAAAACAAAACAAAACAAACAAACAAACAAAAAAAAAAAAACAATAAGCAGCAAAACAGTAGCCAACATCAAACTACATGGAGAGAAACTCAAAGCAATACCACTAAAATCAGGGACTAGACAAGGCTGCCCACTTTCTCCCTACCTATTCAATATAGTACTTGAAGTCCTAGCCAGAGCAATTCAACAACAAAAGGATATCAAGGGGATACAAATTGGAAAGGAAGAAGTTAAAATATGACTATTTGCAGATGATATGATAGTATATATAAGTGACCCCAAAAATTCCACCAGAGAACTCCTAAACCTGATAAACAGCTTCAGCGCAGTAGCTGGATATAAAATTAACTCAAACAAATCAATGGCCTTTCTCTACACAAAGGATAAGCAGGCTGAGAAAGAAATTAGGGAAACAACACCCTTCACAATAGTCACAAATAATATAAAATACATTCGTGTGATTCTAACTAAGGAAGTGAAAGATCTGTATGACAAGAACTTCAAGTCCCTGAAGATAGAAATACAAGAAATACAAGAAGATGAAAATGTCTCCAATGCTCATGGATTGGCAGGATTAATAATAGTAAAAATGGCAATCCTACCAAAAGCATTCTACAGATTCAATGCAATCCCCATCAGAATTCTGACTCAATTCTTCACTGAGTTAGAAAGGGCAATTTGAAAATTCATCTGGAATAGTAAAAAACTTAGGATAGCAAAAACAATTCTCAACAATAAACGAACCTCTGGGGGAATCACCATACCTGACATTAAGCTGTACTACAGAGCAATTGTGATAAAAACTGCCTGGTACTGGTACAGCAACAGACAGGTAGATCAATGGAATAGAATTGAAGATCCAAAAATGAATCCACACAACTTTGGTCACCTGATCTTTGACAAGGGAGCTAAAACTATCCAGTGGAAAAAAGACAGCCTTTTCAACAAATGGTGCTGGCACAACTGGCGATTATCATGCAGGAGAATGCAAATTGATCCATTCTTATCTCCTTGTACAAAGCTCAATTATAAGTGGATCAAAGACCTCCACATAAAACCAGAGACACTGAAATTTATAGAAGAAAAAGTGGGGAAAAGCCTCAATGATATGGGCACAGGGGAAAATTCCTAAACAGTACAGCAATGACTTATGTTGTAAGATCAAGAATTGACAAATGGGACCTTGTAAAATTGCAAAGCTTCTGTGAGGCAAAAGACACTGTCAAGAAGACAAAAAGGCCACCAACAGATTGGGAAAGGATTTTTACCAATCCTAAATCTGATAGGGGACTAATATCCAATATATACAAAGAGCACAAGAAGCTGGACTCCAGAAAATCAAATATCCCCATTAAAAATGGGGTACAGAGCTAAACACAGAATTCTCAACTGAGGAATACCAAAGGACTGAGAAGCACCTGAAAAAAATTTCAACATCCTTAATCATCAGAGAAATGCAAATCAAAACAACCTTGAGATTCCAACTCACACCAGTCAGAATGGCTAAGATCAAAAATTCAGGTGACAGCAGATGCTGGCGAGGATGTGGAGAAATAGGAACACTCCTCCATTGCTGGTGGGATTGCAAGCTCATACAACCACTCTGGAAGTCAGTCTGGCAGTTCCTCAGAAAATTGGACATAGTACTACCAGAAGATCCAGCAATACCTCTCCTGGGCATATTCCAGAAATTTTTCCAACTGGTAAAAAGACACACGCTCCACTATGTTCATAGCAGCCTTATTTATAATAGCCAGAAGCTGGAAAGAACCCAGATGTCCTTCAAAATAGAAATGGATACAGAAAAATGTGGTACATTTACACAATAGAGTACAATGCAGCTATTAAAAACAATGAATTTATGAAATTCTCGGGCAAATGGATGTATCTGGAGGATATCATCCTTAGTGAGGTAACCCAATCACAAAAGAAGTCACATAATATGCACTCACTGATAAGCAGATATTAGCACAGAATCTTAGAATAACCAAGATACAGTTTGCAAAACACAAGAAAATCAAGAAGGAAGACCAACATGTGGATACTTCATTCCTCCTTAGAATAGGGAACAAAATACCCATGAAAGGAGTTACAGAGACAAAGTTTGGAGCTAAGACGAAAGGATGGACTAACCAGCGACTATTCCACCAGGGGATCCATCCCATGATCAGTCACCAAACCCAGACACTATTGCATATGCCAGCAAGAGTTTGCTGAAGAGACCCTCATATAGCTGTCTCATATGAGGCTATGCCAGTGCCTGGCACATACAGAAGTGGATGCTCACAGTCATCTACTAGATGGAACACAGGGCCCCCAATGGAGAAGCTAGAGAAAGTACCCAAGGAGCTGAAGGGGTCTGCAACCATATAGATGTAACAACAATATGAACTAACCAGAACCCCTAGAGTTTGTGTCTCTGGCTGCATTTGTAGCAGAAGATGGCCTAGTCAGCCATCATTGGGAAGAGAGACCCCTTGGTATTGCAAACTTTACATGCCCCAATACAGTGGAACGCCAGGGCCAAGAAGTCGGAGTGGGTGGGTAGGGGAGTAGGGCCGGGTTGGGGGTATAGGGAACTTTCAGGATACTATTTGAAATGTAAATTAAGAAAATATCTAATTTAAAAAAAAAAAAAAGAAATGCCTATGAACAAGTGGTCTGTTGTTTCCCTTCTTCTGCCTGGAGTAAGGAGTTATGTGGAGACCTGTGAGTGCTTGTACCACAGATACATGCAACACAGCCCCCTGCTGCCCCTTATTGAATTATTGAATGAATGAGAAACTAATGTCTCATCTTAACCCACTAATATAGGATGTTTGCGTATTACAAGTGTCACATTCCCCTGACCAGAATAGATATCAATTGCAAACGGATAGAGTTCTTTATTTGCATTAAGTTTCTCATGTAGGACCTTGCATATAGTCATATGGATGTCATGAATGTGGATGGATAGAACCCAAATGCCCTCGTAGATGGAGAGAGAATGATAAATACTGGGTAGCTGCAGAGAGGTATCTAACAGGAAAATAGTGAAACTCTCACCTGTCTTTTTACAGTCATCCTAGTTTATGTGCACCTCAACAAAATAGGGGAAGAGGACACATTTCTAGTACAAATGACAGGAGAAGTAATAGGCTTGAAAATACCAGAGGCCAAGTCAAACTTTGTACCTCACAATTTTGAACCAATATAAGGGCAATTATTTCAACCATCCCAGAGCATGGTGCGCATTAGCAGCACAGAAACTCTTTTACCTCAGTTCCATCTCTATCAATGGAAAGTTAGATGGCAAATAAAACAGAACCAACCGGTGAGAAATAAAGAGCAGGACTTGACCAGGTTTCTAGAGTTTTCTAAGTAATTTCCTACCTGGTAATTGTAAAGGAATGAGTTCTAACAAACTGGTCACTCATCAAGAGTCAGGGGCTTCCCACTCCAATATAAACCCATAAAAACCCCATTCTGCTTTTTTTTTTAACATAGGAACCCAATTTTGGGGATCAGCCTCAGTGCATTCTATTTCACTGAGTATATTATTTTTCATCCTTTCACTATATACTGAGACATATTTATGGAAAATCTATTTGGGTGACATTTCATGTGCAGAGAACACCTGAGTTCAGGCCTCATCTTTCTGTCTTCTAGTCTTTTCAGTATTGTAGAAAAGACACAAGTTTCCTGCTCTGGTCTAAAGATCCCATGGCCAATTTGCTTAGTAAAGAGAGTAAATTCACCAAAACAATGAAAATAATAGACAACAATTTATAGTTAGAACAACAATATCACATTTACTATTGCTACCTCTTGGAAACACTGAAAGATTTATTTCCTATAAGATTGAAGATATACGGCCACATTCTCTGGAGAGGAAGCATATGGAAGTGGGTGGCTCCCTGGTGCCCCTGGCCTAGTCTCCAGGTCAGTGCATTAAGTAGGCATAGCATATCTGTGTCTATATTCCTAGATACTCAGGAAACAAAGGTGAAAGAATCGTTTGATCCCTGGGGTTTTAGCCCATCCTAGAAAGCACAGCAAAGCAAGCACTATCTCATAAAATGAAACAAAAAAAACATATTTTATTCATAAATACATAAGACATAAAAATAATATAGAATGGAGAAATAGAGTTGTTTAAGGCTACACACAATGTCAAAAAAACTGACTCTGTGACATTAAAGCAGATCTCTGTATTCAAGAATGTCCTTGTGTTTGTTATTTATTTATTTATTTATCCATCTATTTATTTATTTATTTATTTATTTGGTGTTTTTTGAGAGAAGGTCTCATGTAGCCAAGACTTGCTTTGACCTTCAGATATTCCTCCAACCTCCTCTTGAATGCTAGAATTACATGCATTCCTGTGCCTTGCCTTTACAGTTGTTTTAAGTAGAAAAAAAAACATATATTTCATGAAAAACTATTATATTTTATGACATAACTAAGGAAGAACCCCCTGAGAGGTAATCTTATCACCACCACTTCACTAATTTAATAACTGCCAGTCACTCATTCATGTGTGACCAACCGCACATGGGAACTCCCTGTGATCATTAACATATTGATTTTGGCAGCTGGCTCACTGTTCACAATAAGCTATGAGCAAATACTAATGAATTAACTCCCCTCATGTCCTCCAACTCCCAATATTGCGGTCTGAGCTGTAACACCTGAATGGATACTCAAACAACCTAGACGTGTGTGAAATTCACCTCAGATTTTCTCTTAGGAAATCAGTTTCATCTTCTCTGCAACTGTGGTGGAGAAAGCTCAGTTAATATGCACTTTGTAGCAGTTTTGCACAAGCTAACCGTGCCTGTGTTTATGGACTCTACTGTTTTCTATTTGGTTCTTCCTTTTGTTTTGGGTTTTGCCTGGTGCTTTGTTCCTACTTTCAGACAAGTTCCCTCATTCCCATCCATATAGGAAGCTATGAAGGGCTTTAAGGTGTGTTTGCTGTCACCAAGGGTTAACCATTGTGACTGTCTATGTAAGGGGGCGATACCCATTATCTTTCAAATCGGAACACTTTTCAGTATCGTATTATTGATCATACCTTGACAGTGTGCATAAACCTGAACTGTCTTGGACAAAGCAGAGCATATTGGGAATTGAGAATGCAACTGTGTGTGACTCAGGTCTTATTAAACCCTTCCATGAGACATTCATTTCTTTCAAGGGGCTTATAGAGTGGGCATGCTTACATTAAGTCAACCAAAGACATGATGGGATAGCAGCTGAACACAAAGTCTCGGTCTTCCTCTATTCTTCCATGCCCTGCTCATCAGCCTTGAATGATGATGGCTCACCATTTCCCAGCTACAGAACCAAACCTCAGAGATATAATTTTCAAGATGTATGAATTTAGAAAGTTACTTAACCCTTTGTTTCTCAACTTCCTCAACCACACAAGATAATAGTTTTGAACGGATCATAAAGGCCATAGGATAGCAGAGTTAATATCTGTAAATGAATAGTCAGAGAGTCTGGCACATCACAGGCACTGTGCCATATATCAACCATTCTAGCAACTGCCCTTTTTCTCCTTGAGCAGGTCATTAGGATTTGTAGAGTTCAGTCTTTCCTACTTGTCAGTTCTTGGCTGTCCCGGCCATCTTGTCACAGGCTTCCCTGTCTGAGTAGTTTGCATTTATGTGACTGGTTACTGCGGGCTCCTGAGAATGCCTAGGCATTTGGTCAACCCATTATTCTTCATACACTGATTCCTTTGCAGTGCTTTCATCAGTAGCCTCCAGCCAAATACACTGAGTTCCCTTTCACTATTCAGAGTCACTTCCATGAAATCGAGAGCTAAGGAGCATGCCATAATGAATGCACAGCTTCACTCTTGCTGACATACTGCTCTGCCTCCATCTCTTTTGGGGGACTTTCATGCCAGGGACTGGTTGTGACACTATTACAGCCTGAAGGTTACGAGGAAGTCCATCTTTAGAATCATCATTAGAATCTTCTGCTAGAATATGCACAGCTTTCTCTGACAATTTAATAAATTTTGCACAAAAAAAAATGCCAAGGAGCCACCTTTATGTCAAGAAAATGATTGGGGGAAAAGGTGTTTTCTGTGTCTCATAAAAAATATGACCTTTAATTTTCCCCTGTATTATATACTTGCATGAGGAATATCATCCCATTTAAGAATAAGCGATATCACACCTAATCTCTGAGTTGAGTGAAGTTGAAACTACTTACATGAATCCTGATTAGAGAGATAAAAGAAACAAACAGTCTACATTGTGTTCCTAAGCATTTGGTCTATTCATATTACATAACTGAGATAATTAGGCTTAATTTTAATTTTTAATATTAATTTAAATAACATTTTATATTTAACTTTGCATATATAAGAAGGAAGAAAAAGTGTTCTATAGCCATAGACCACCACCACCATCATCATCATCATCATGATTGCCATCAGCATTTACACTTACTGAGTATGTATTTTGCTCCTAATATTTTATATGCCTAATTTTGTGTAATGCTCAAAAATATCTTAACGAGATAGATTCTATCTCATTATAACATCGTAGAATAGGACTTAGCATGAGGAAACAAAGAGATATTAAAGTCAAGTAAATTGGCCAGTCAGTATCCTGAGACATAAAACCAGGTTAAGCCACATTAACTGTGACGTTAACTACTAGGATACACAGTGTGCTTTCAGGCATGAAAACTACCTCTGCAGAAAGGAAACAAAGCATGAGCTGCTCGTGGTGAGTCGACAGAAACATGTATCCGCAAAGAGCAAGGTGTAACTAAGCCTGCAGGCACAGTGCCATCTCATTGAAGGAGGAAGGCAGAGTGTACACAGCAGCACACTACCGTGAGTAAGCTATCAGACCTGGTATGATTTGTGAATGCATGAGAGGTCAATAAGCACCTCTGTGAGACTGGTTTATTCTTCTGCCCAACAAAGAACATGCTAAACTCCAATACCAAGAATGATTCTGCACATGGAAAGAATATCAGGTCCTTTTTTGATGAATGGTTTCCATGTCAGAAAATGTTCAATTTGTTATTGTACAATACATGTGTTAAGATGGACCACACATGTATTGTCACCACATCGGGGATTTTCTAAGGAGCAGACAGTGCAACCTGGAGGACTCTTTCTAAGATGAAGCATTAAAATCATTATAGCAGTGTTTGTAGGTCTTAAAAACTTCATATATGTTCAAGTACTTAATTTCTAATGGAATGAAATAGTAGCATATAGGTCATGTTACATGAAGTGATTAAAACACACACACACACACACACACACACACACAGACATCTCAGTATCTTTGGTCTCCCAAAGGCAGGGTAGGGCTAGGTGATACCAGAAGCATGAACCTAAGCTAAACCATGCTTTATTTGTTGAGTATTTACCATTATGTTTCCTGATGTTACATTAAGCCCAATACAGAAAGCATCATATCTCACTTAATTCCTTCAAGCTATGAATTGTTACTCTAGTCCCTCAAATACAAGGCCAAGGTTCATGAATGGTGTTAGCACACAGTGATGACTGTCATAGTAGACTTTGGCTTCAGGAATATTGATCACAAAGATTGTGTTTTAATCCCCCATAGTACAAAGCAAACCCCTATTTAGGTAAAAATTATCTTCTGTCATTTGAATGGAACTTTTTCCCATTCTATCGTGGAGACTATTTCTAATTCACTAATACTTGTTGCCTGCTCTTCTCTTATCTGTGTTTAAATGTATTAAACATGATTTTCCCTTTACCCCTCCTTTGGTAGTCTCATCTGGAGTGCTAATTCTTGATTATTAAGATTATAGTGCTTTTTAGGCCAATTCCTTTTCTTACATCAATAAAATTAATTAATTTCTTTGTAAAAGCTTATTTCTTCCTATCACTTCTCCTTACATCACTAAGTGTAATGGATAAAATGTATTCTCTCAAGTCCAGAAGTTAAAATTCTTATCACCATGGCAATGGCGTCAGGAGCATTTGAAAAGTAATCTGGTCATGAGGGCGGAACCTTCATGAATATTATTAGTGTTATGACCAAGATGAACCAGAGAGTTGGCTAACTCATTCCAACACAAGACTAGCAGGCTGCATCCCAGAAGAGGACCCTGCACTACAGCCTGACCATGATGACACCTGTATCTAAGACTGCCAGCTAACTAAAATAAGCATGTGGGGAAGGTGGTGGTGGCAGCAACAGTTGCTGCTGCTGCTGCTGCTGCTGCTGCTGCTGCTGCTGCTGCTGCTGTTCATGAACCACCCAGTCAATGGTAGTTGACAACAGAAGCTTGAAAACATTAAGACATTGACCTTCGCTGGCAGAGCACATTTCCTAGGAGTATTTAAAACAGAATTTTTGAGTAGGATGCTTTTTTAATTGTATTCTGAGAATATCTTTATGAAAATGATAATTTAGCTGGATTGAAATGCTAATCTCTAAATTATTTTCCTTCAAAACTTGCAAGACATTATCTATTGTTACTACTAAAAGGCCTGATATAAATGTGGCATTACCTTAGATCTTTTATTTTACTTAAAAACGTCTAAATTGTCTTAGTCTCTATGCTCTTAAATTTCATTATTATCCATCCAGACATTCATTTTGCTTTTATCTGTTCAGTGAATACTCAAGTTGATTTTTTTATTCTGAGTTCCTCTACCTTTCTTTGATCCCTAAAATTTCTAATTAATATTTGGTTTGCTTCCGTCTCACTCTCTGAGAATTCTAATTTCTAGACAGAGCTTTGACGCAACTATTTCTCTTCATGGCTAAGCATTTTTTTTTTCATTCAAGATGTCTTCCTGGCATTCTACCTCCTCCCCATCTTCAGGAAGTTTTTGGACCAGTTTCTTACTTTATTAATTTCTGTTGACGATGTGTGTTCTGATATTCCTACCTACATGGTCCTTCATACAGTTTTTAATCTCAAACTTGCTTTTTTGCTCCAGTTTTATATTCGTCTTTCTTGTTATTACCGCAGAGTTAGAAAGATTGTCTTATCTCATAAAATCATTTTACATGCATGTTCTGTTTCATTGGCTCTACTCCCACTAAAAGAGTTTGTAATTTCGTTTCTGATTTTGCATTCATGTTCCACAAATATTTAATATTTTCTTCTCATGAGCACTTATTCATCTGAAGCAGAGGTCTTGGCCCTAGCTGAAGTTTCTTTAAAGAGAAGTGATGGAGGGAAAAAGCCAGCAGGGCAGCATAATGAAATCTGAATTCACATTTCCTGCCCTTACCCAGCATTCCCTTCTGCTCTGTATCTTACTTGTGGAGCCTGTTCTGTAGACATAGCATCAGGAGAGCATCCTCCCTTCTTTCATGGTTGTCTGCTATAGGAGGGTGGAACAGGAACAGAGTGCATAGAGACCAACCGCCTCACTCACCTCCCTTTGCCATGAGGTTTGGAGAGTTAGCTGCAAGGTCCTCCTCCTGATCACTTGAACGCTGTGACACAAATTGATCACATTCTGGGATTCATCAGAGTTGGCTCCAATTTCAGCTTCTCTGAGCACAATAGGAAGGAAAGAGCAGAAATCTTTCTTACAAATAGAACTGTGTAAGTTGCTATATTCATTCTTCTGTTTTCTGCTTCTGAGAGAGCCCCCCCCTCCCCAATACAAACAGCATCTCTCCCATTCTCTTTAAGAAAGTTTCCATTTCGCTGAGCCTCTGAGACTCTCAATGACTCTGTCTTGGTGTCAGCTCAAGTGTGGCTGGCTTAGGCAACTCTCCAGAACACCAGAGCCCACACATAATTAAATAATCTGTTACTGCTCTCTACTTTTTGAAAAGGAAACCTAGAGTTTATATTTCCTGAAAACGCCATTATTTGATAGTCAATGCTCAGGGTCTGTCACCTCTCAGGTATTATTTGATAGTCAATGCTCAGGGTTTGGTCACAGCAGCTTGTGGTTACTCACCAAATTATCCAAGACTAAGTGACAGTTCAAGAGAGTTCATTTCTCCCCACATGATCAAGTACTAACACTATCCTCATATTATCAAAGCTTCAGTAAGTTATTTTGAAGAAAGAAGAATGGTTCAGAACAACATCTCATGGTTGTTCATGGTTGTTATGGGAACTAAAAGAAGCAGTTAATTGATACACCTGCCTCAAACAGCAAGAGCATCCTGCATTTCATCCCGTGACTGGTCATAGCATACCCTTCTTTTGGATTGATTTTAGATTATTTGAGAAATCTCAAACTTCAGTAAATAAAATTATGTGTTATGTTTTAACTTCAAATAGCCTATAGATGCCTGCAAAATTGCACACATATATCTATATCTTTGTATAAATATTTTTTCTATGGAAATGTAACCTCTTGCTTCAACAAAACTACCCAAAGCAGTCAAGCAAGTGCTAGAAGTTGCTATTACTTGGGTCTTACAAGCAAGAAGATATAATTCTACACACACACACACACACACACACACACACACACACACACACAATTATACCAGGCACTATATTTATCAACTCTGAATATGTGAATTATGAGTGATTGTTGATTATGATTAAGAATATTTGAGGTTAGAATATGTTGCATATTTCTTGGTTTCAATGTAATTGGGTTAAAAACATGGCCCAATTCTTGTTAATGTTATCAGAAGTTTTTCTTTCATGCTGCTCAACCCGTATTTGTTCTCATAGGATAGGGACAGTGATAATCCATTTCAAAGATTTTCACTTGCACAGATTTTGGGGTGACCTGTTCTACACAATCTTTTAAGTAAGCAAAGACAACTCCCTATCTGTTTCCTGACTCCACATATGCTCACTTAGTGCATTGTGTCCCTAACAAGCCATTCTTCTTCTACCTGAACAGTGTGAGATACAGCCACTAGGACTGACTGCTATCCTAAAGAAGAAAGAATACAATATGTAGATCCAACTTCTCTCATTCATCCTGATTATTAGAGTTAACAGAAATGCACAATGATTGGCAGTCTGATACATTCTATAGCATTAGAGTCAGGAAAAGCTTGTAGAAGAGAGGAATAAAGTAAAAATCCCCACTAACAATAGCTGACACTTACAGTACGTTATTTCCTTGAAATGTTCCTACTGAACAAATATTTCCAAGCAACCTATACCCAAAGCAGTATTGTCATCTTATGCATATATAAGGAAAATGAGGATAAAAATAAAATTATTTTAACATGATCAAAGGATGAGTTAGCAAGAAGCCAGGTGAATTTTAATTCTAGAAGTCGATGTTATAACATAAATTATTCCAAACCTTTGGGTCATCATGAGAACCCCAGAGCTACCGCAGGTCTTGTATCTTGGGCTGCTGTGATGGTTCGCTATAGAATGACTGGGTTCAACAAATACCAATTCCTCTGAGTTCTGGAGACTGGACAGTGAAAGGGACTAGCATAGTCAGTGCCTGGTGATGCTTTACCCCCTGACTCAGAGGAAGCTACCTTCTGCCTCTTCCTATGGCACAGAAAAAGGACTATTCCATGACTATTCTAACAAGGTCACTAATGCCACTCATGAGGGTTCTGCTCGCAGGTCATAATCACATGCAGAAGATCTCAACTCCACCAAATACCATCACATTGGAGAATCCAGCATCAAAATAAGCATCCTGAAATGATGGAGCAAAGCAGAATACAATGTCTATAGGGCCCAATTAACAAAATTCTAAGGAGTAGGAAGCACGTGTGAGCATGCCATTAGCCTATGGAATTACGCCATTAGCTTATGGAATTACGCCATTAGCTTATGGAATTACGCCATTGGCCTATGGAATTATGCCATTAGCCTATGGAATTATGCCATTAGCTTATGGAATTATGCCATTAGTCTATGGAATTATGCCATTAGCCTATGGAATTACGCCATTAGCTTATGGAATTACGCCATTAGCTTATGGAATTATGCCATTAGCCTATGGAATTACACCATTAGCCTATGAATTACGCCATTAGCCTATGGAATTATGCCATTAGCCTATGGAAATTTATCCTGGCTGAATAGGAAGAGTCCCATAGAGAGGGGTGCAGAAATAGTGAAGATATCCTAAAATATCCTGTGTGGGCTGCACATGGTAGACAGCTCCTTGGACATTAGCGAGCTTGAAGGTCATGCAGGATAGATCCTTCCTTCATAATCAGCTTTGGACTCCACTCCTCTGCCATAGCTAACACAATGATCTCAAGAGAAAGAAAAGGTGAGAAGCCATAGAATACAGGGCTTGATTGAAACCTATTAAGAAAAGGCTATCTCCTCCTGGTAACGGTGGCTATTTTATAGATATTTTTAAAGATTTATTTTTATTTAATGTGTATAAACGTTTTGTTGGATTCTCCAGAAACAGAGTTGCAGGTGGTTGTGAGCTGCCATTTTAGTGATTAAAATTGAACCAGGGTCTTCCAAAAAAGCAGCATGCTTTCTTAACCAGAGTCATCTCTCTAATACTTCAGATTTATTTTTGTTTATTCTTTCATTGTTTTTATGCTATCATATTACATAATTTTGGTCTAAAGAATAATATCTATGCTATACCTTTGTCCCTTGGTAGACACATGATATTCTAAACTTCCCAAAGGATCCTAAGATTACCATCTAGAAGAGAGGCTTTCTCGTTAAAGAAAGAGAGCATACTATTTTACCCTCTCTTAAGAGTTCACCCATATGGGTCTATCAACTCACTAAACTGTCCCTCTGGAAATCTGTCTGTCCAGAAACACTAAAAAATAGTATAAAACCCACCTCAGCATGAAAATAAACTCAATGACTCTGCATTGTTCACTCTGTCTGCATGAGAGTCCTGTTCTTTGCCAATGTCCAGTCACACCCTTCCAGTATATGCCCTTCACCATGACCCTTTGAGCAATGTATACACTCATTCTGTGGCTTCCTCTGAAGTGGTCCCTTGGGCATCGCCTTACTTCATACCTTATTACTTTATGATAAACTACCTATTTTTCTATACTATCTTCTGTGTGTCTTAACAAAATTCAATCAACAAAGAACAGAGGATGGCAGGGTTGAAGGCAATCTGGAGAAAGATCCTAGTGAAGTCTTTTAGTGCAAGGTCCAGTTGTCATAAGATTGCCCTCATCTTCATTGTGGTACTCAGAGGACTCTGTTCTTTTGAATTGAGTCCATGAGATATACTACCTTCCTGCCTGTACCTTCCCTCTGTGCATGCACTTCCCCTCCCTCTGTGCATGTACTTCCCCTCCCTCTGTGCATGCACTTCCCCTCCCTCTGTGCATGCACTTCCCCTCCCTCTGTGCATACACTTCCCCTCCCTCTGTGCATGCACTTCCCCTCCAGGCTACTGTGTATTTCCCACTTTCCTATTCTCAGGAATGCATTTCTTCAAGGGGACTTCTGTCTAGACTAACCTAACTCAGGCCTTTTTGTTGTTGTTCTCTAAAACCAGTGGTTATGCTGATGGAATGTGTTCGATTGCCATTTAACAAGACAATGTTTCCTATATTACATTAATGAAGCAATTCTGGACCTCAAATGTTGGGCTTCTCTGTCTTTAGAAAGCTAAAAAAAAGTGTCTCTCTGTCTCTGTCTCTCTGTGTGTTTGTGTGTGTGTGTGTGTGTGTGTGTGTATAGATTCCAATGTGTGTTATGTGTGTGCGCATAGATTCCAGAAGAGAGCATCAGCCCCCTTGAAGCTGAAGTTTTGGACGATTGAAGGATGCTCTGAACACTATATAGATGCTAGGATCTGAGCTCCTAGGATCTGAGCTCCAGTCCTCAGGATTATGTAGTAAGCACTTTTAACTGCTGAACCATCTCTTCAGCCCCAGTTCTATTTTGAGGCAAATTTTACATACTGTATCAACTGAGTCCTGATGGATACTTGAGACTCTCCTGAGGTCATGAACCTCTTGATATGCTGTGCTCATGACTGGAAGCTCTATTTTGGGGGGAGGAGGGGGGATGAATTGGTTGATTAGTTTGGGTTTTGTTTTTGTTTGTTTGTTTGCTTCTTTGGGGATTTTTGGCTTTTTTTCTGCTCTCCCTAGACTCTTTTAGGAAGAAAATGTATACTGTATCTGAGGGAAGCAATTACACATTTGTAAAATTGTCGTAATAAACTTGTTCTCTACTGACCAAAGAAATTCTAGAATTGATCCTTATTTTCAGAAGTATATCAGAGTTTCCCCACTAACCAATGATCCTACCACCCAAAACATACCAGCAATTGGACAGATCATGTTATTCCTAATTCAAAAAAATAAGTGTGGATTTTTACCTCCAATAGCCAAGAACCAAGGACCCCACTGATAAAAGAATTTTCAGATTCAGTCAAATATATTTTCAATGCCTAGAATCTTGAGTAAAAGAAGTCCACACTAATCATTCTTTTTTCCCACTTTCTCTTTTGTCTAGGTAACTCTTTTGATTCCTTTTGATTTACTTCCCAGATATGTACAAATTTGATTCCCTCCCAAAAAGCAAAGACGTGAACCTGGCCTCATGAAAACAAGATTACTGTACAATTGAAGTTAATATAAAAGCCAAAGTAAACAGCCAATAACTGTCAACTGTTGATCAGGGACCTAGTGAAAATCCAGTTGTCTTTTTATAGCCAATTAAGGTCATTCAAGAGTGAATTCAAACTGATCCTTCTCCTTCATAAGGCAAGAAGCCTTCCCCAGAGTGGATTTCTTATTTAATAAGTTTCTACTATCAGAAAGAAGTTACAAAAATTGTCACTAAGACTCAATACTCCTATTGATGGCAAACTAAATATAGCAATTTTTTGTCTATAATAGAAAGAAGGAATAGAGGAGCTGAAGAACATAATTCTACCAGAAAATGAAAGAACAGAGAAAAATACAGAATTCCTTGGAGCCTATGCTGTGACTCCAGATTTCCCACTCATTGCTTTCTCATAGGAAATAGATTAGCAAATCAATGCTTTATATCTGGACAGAAAAAATGCCCAAATATTGAGGATCCCATAAAACTCCTTGCCCCTAGCCCCAGTATATCCAGGAAGGGCACAAGAAGTCTCACTGCCATATAAAGGAAAAGATCCCAGATTTGAATGTTCATGTAGTCCCCGGAGTGAGCAAATCCTCAGCCGAGTCACATCACTGCTGATGAGACAAAGGCTTGGGTAAATCTTAAAACTGCAGATAGGACCATAATATTTCTCCTGTGCCATCAAGAACAAAGGATCTGTTTTGTTAGTTCTTAATGGCATACATTTAAAATATTTAAAAACAGAATCAGAAGAAAATTTTGGATGGTTTTGTTGAAGTTTAAGAGGGGAAAATGGGGCACACGAGTGACTGCTGGAAAGAGGGATATTGTGAGAAGTAGGGAAAGCTACAATTATGAGGGATAGATAGATAGATAGATAGATAGATAGATAGATATGATAGATGGGTGGGTAAATGGGTGGATAGATAGATAGATAGATAGATAGATAATAGATAGGTACATAGATAGATAGATAGATAGATAGATAGATAGATAGATGCAGGCAGGCTTGGCAATGGAATCCTGCACGGTGGGTGCAGGTTTGAGAGACTAAAAGAATTCATAGAGTGCCAAGACAAAAAAGTTTGGGATTGGGACCATTGTTCATAAAATATATAGGAAGGTGAGAGAGAAAAAAAGTTACGCTTTTCAAGTTAGAATGAGGAAGACAGGGTTAGCAGCAAAGGTGTATAAGTCACTGAGACAGAGGGGTTTTTAGAGAAGACAGCCCATACCCCATTAGGAACACATTTGTTACTCCAATCTCATGGCTTCTGTTGTATCATGATTCTTGAGACTTCTGGTACAGATCCTTTTCTGGAAAGGTAACTTTATATTCAGATGATTGACAGTCTGATTGGAAATAACTTTTTTGTTTGTTTGTTTTTTCAAGACAGGGTTTCTCTGTAAAGCCCTGGCTGTCCTGGAACTCACTTTGTAGACCAGGCTGGCCTCGAACTCAGAAATCCGCCTGCCTCTCTCTCTGCCTCCTGAGTGCTGGGATTAAAGGTGTGCGCCACCACACCCGGCTTCTGGAAATAACTCTTAAAGATGAGGGTGGGAGTATGTCTTTGTAATCTGATCATCTTAAGGACAGGCTCAGAAGTACAGAATAGATTCAAAATAATTAAAAATAAAATTTTTAAAAATCTACAAAATAGCCATGCTTTACCAGGAGGAAATTGAATGTTCTTACAAGCTGCCTTTGTACTCTTTATTCAGTCTAGGACCCCTACCTAGTTCATGGAATGATGGCATCCACAATTGGGTTTCTCTAATCTAGAGAATTTAATCTAAGCTAGAAACTCCTTCACAAATATGCCTAGGTATGCTGTTTCATGGTGATTCCAAATCCCACCAAGATGACCGCTGTCCTCTTTAGCTGTCCTTTAACTGCCTAAGGTTCTGTGAGAAGGGACTCTCAACCTAGGCATATGTCTTAGTCAGGGTTTCTATGCCTGGACAATACATCATGACCAAAAAGCAAGTTGGGGAGGAAAGGGTTTATTCAGCTTACACTTCTACACTGCTGTTCATCACCCAAGGATGTCAGGACTGGAACTCAAGCAGGTCAAGAAGCAGGAGGTGATACAGAGGCCATGGACAGATGTTTCTTACTGGCTTGCTTCCCCTGGCTTGCTCAGCCTGCTCTCTCATAGAACCCAAGATAGTACCAGCCCAGAGATGGTCCCACCCACAAGGGGCCCTCCCCACTTGATCACTAATTGAGAAAATGCCTTGCAGCTTGTCTTAGTCAGGGTTTCTATTCCTGCACAAACATCATGACCAAAAAGCACTTGGGGAGGAAAGGGTTTATTCAGCTTGCATTTCCACATTGCTGTTCATCACCAAGGAAGTTAGGACTGGAACTCAAGCAGGTCAGGAAGCAGGGGCTGATGCAGAGGCCGTGGAGGGATGTTCCTTACTGGCTTGTTTCCCCTGGCTTGCTCAGCCTGCTCTCTTATAGAACCCAAGACTACCAGTCCAGGCCCTCCCCCTTGATCACTAATTGAGAAAATGCCTTACAGTTGGATCTCATGGAGGCATTTCCTCAACTGAAGCTCCTTTCTTTGTGATAACTCCAGCTGTGTCAAGTTAAAACAAAACTAGCCAGTACACAGCTGGATCCCATGGAGGCATTTTCTCAACTAAATCTTTCTCTGTGATAACTCCAGCTTGTGTCAAGTTGACACAAAACCAGCCAGTACAGCATATGATCATGTCTATGGGAAATTGTGTCTTGATCACTAATTGATATAGGAGGGCTAATCTCTATTTGGGCAGCACCATTCCCTAATCAGGTAGTCCTGGCCTTTATAAGGAAGCTTGTTGATATTACTAAGAGGCACAATCTCATAGCAAACTCTTGGATTGGATCCTCTGATATTACAATATGTCCATCCTGTCTTCCACAATGTTTCCCATACCTTATGTGCAGGAGTGTTTTGTAGATGTTTATGTAGATATGAGACTGAGCACTACAACTGCATTTTAATTGATTATGGATTTCTGTAGTGGTCTCTGTTGAAAAAGAATTTGAAGGAGAGAATAAATGGGTGAAAGAGAGGTTTTGGAAGGAGGAAGGAGAAGGAAGAAATGTTGTTTCATTAATATAACCTCAAAAGGAAAATTAAAAAACAGAAAGTTAGCTAAGAGGTCCTTTGTCCTTAAGTGTAAGCTTCCCTGAGAGGAAGTTAACATGAGAGTTTTCTTCTTCAGTAGCCCCTGCCTCTGGTTGTTGCCCACTCTGATCTCATGTTACTCTGTAATAAACTCCATACCACACTCTGTGTCTAATCTGTATTTATTCCATAGAAAACACAAAGACCAGGAACTGAGAGGAAGCCAGAGAAAGAGTCCAGTAATAGAACATCAAGAAATACTGAGACAGAGACACCCATAAGCATCTACTCCTTTTCAAACAAGCAATTCCCCAGTCCCTATCCCCTTAAGCTCCTAGCCAGTTTCCACCTTTGAGTTGGAATTAAATATGCATTTTCTGGCTAAAGCTAAGTTAAATTCTACCTTGCACTTGCCACAGATCTAAAACTGAGTCTCTCTCCCTATGAAACAAAGGCTACTTTGTACATCAGTTGTCTTTAGTCTGGCTGGTAAGAGAGCCCTTTGGGGAGCTCAGGAATGAGGGCTGGTACTATAGCTCTGTGCTAGACGGACACTACAGGCTGAAGCATATTATGACTTCACTCTTCACTTCCATTGTAATCTTCTAGTGAGCCGAATGGAGATATGATCAGACAAGGAATAGTTACCATAGAACATAGCCTAATTAATTGGCTATATTAAATTCCTCACATACCTCTAGACACATATGTTACTGTCAATTCAATAGATACTCTCTGTTGTAAATCCCGGATCTAATTTCCCAAACCTCTCACCACCCACCACAACCAAGTCTCCTGAGAAGGTGGCTCCATCTGCTTGAACTGTGCCTCCCTTATTACATTCTCCTTCCCCCTCCCACCCCCTTTGCTTGATAGGCACAAGCTCTGCTAGCAGTATTGCTGCTATCGAAGCAAAGAAATTTCCAAAAGGGAGCTTTAAATTGAAGTGAATGAAGAAAAGCTTAATTTCCCTCTCATCTGATTACATACTAAGATTGGGAGATCTATAAATGGTTCCAGGTCTGTAGGCTCTAAAATACTTCTTACAGGTCATTTACATAATCCTGTCTAGAATGCTATGTGGGTAGTGGATCAAAGACATGGCCTTTCCTCCTGCAACCCTCATCCCATCTGGAGAAGGGCTGCCTTGGCATGTTCTGAGAGCAAAGAGACACTTGATGGTAAACCTAAACCAGTCCTGAAAATGTCTTCCTTTGTAGATTTGGGGTTCTAATTCAAAGACTATGCAGCCACTTTTTCTCAGAAGCAATTTATTTGTAGGATAAACTACCCTGTCCTGGGTTAAGTCCTTGTCTTTGCATCTGTTTTGCCAGCAAAGAGGCATAAATCAGAAGATGGGGAGATGGCTCAGTGATTAAGAGCACTGGCTGCTCTTCCAGAAGTCTTATATTCCATTCCCATCACCCCATGCAATGGTTGACAACTATCTGTAACTCAAGGTCCAGGAGCTCTTTTAACCTCTTCTGTCTTCCACAGGCACCAGGAACACAGGTGGCACACAAGTATACACATAAACATCCATACACATAAAAACAATCATAAAATTTTTAAAAGAAGATATACATCTCTTAAAGGACAAAAGTGTGCATCTTCTAGGCATTTCTGGTGATTTTTGACTCAGGTGGAATCCTCAGTCTCATTTCTGAAAGTCTATATAATTTAGGGAATTTCTTAAAATATATCCAAGAATAAACAAGTCTCATGTAGTGTTCACATTTCTCACACCTCTGTGCTCTGTGAAGAGATAAACAAAATACTGTAATTAAAGAAAAGGGGTAATTTAACGTCTTAAATATGCAAATGCACAAATATGAACATATATTCTATATATTGCATACCAAGGATCCGTCTGGTGCTGCACTGGCCTGGACTTTCAGGGAAGGAGTAGAAAGGCTGTTGAACCAGTTGTTTATTGACGACAAATTTGTATTTTGGAGTACAATTGCTATACAGAAATGTTGGAAAGCTTTTGAGCTCAAGATCAGTTTGAGGAGTATTACTAGGACTTTTTACAGAATGAATATGGATTCCTAGAATAAAGGAAGAATCAGAGGAATCTAGACTAACTTCTAGATCTTAGGGCCTTTTAAATCTGAGCCTCTCAGTTATTGTATTACCATCTTTTTAAAATAAAATTGAATATTGTTCCTGTAAGTCACAGACTAGGTAGGAAGAGACAGAAAGATCCTAGAAGCTAGCTGAGGTAGTCTACCCAAATTAGCAAGGTCTGGTTCAATAAGAGGCTATCTCAAAACAAAAGGCAGAGAGCAGTTGAGAAAGCCACCTGGTATCAACCCTTGGCTTCCATATACATGTTCAGACACTTGCACATGTACCCTACATACATGTGCACACACATACACACATATACACACAAATAAATAAATATAATAAACATAAGAAGAGAGAGAGATCATGAATACAATGCACTAAAAAAAAAATCAATTACCAGGAACCTATCAGCATACAAAAGACGTTGGAGACATAGCAAAGCAAGTTTTCTTTTTGTATTATACATTATCTTTTTAGCATCTCCGACTTTCCATTTTCTCTTTTTTAACATGTATAAAATAGAACAAGACTCTATGCATGCTGAAATCCTCAGATCTAGAAGATTCATCTTCAGTCAAATAATGTTGCTCCCGCTGAGGTCAACTTCAGATGGCTGGGGAATTGTAGAGCAGCCCATAGAGTGACTGTGGCCATGCCTAGAAAGCACACCTGGCACCTCAACTCCCCTTTTCCTATGCTGGGAAGAGATGTGACAATAAGGAGTGAGTGACATGTGGAGCTTCATCCAGACATGACAGTCATCAGCTGGCATGCATGATTGATTGCTTAGTTTGAAGTCAATTCAGCCTTGACTAATATTTTAATGAAAGAAGGTTCCCTAAATACACTAAATATAATGAGGATAAAGTTTTGAGGAAATTTATGTGAGTACTATATATAAATGTGTATGATATACTGTAAAAATATTCATATATGCATACATGCATATGTGCATTGAGTCATGATGTGAAATGTATTTCTTACTATGAGTCACAGTCAACAAGATTTAAAAGCAACCAACCGTCCATTCTAACGACCACCAAACTCCAACTTCTGAAAAGAAATGGAATCTAGAAATGACTCTTCATTCCCTTTCCTATCTGTCCGAGTCCCCATCTGCCTACTGAACATCCTACCAACTCCTAAACTCAACCTGCTTAAAGCATCTACCACCACGACTCAACTAATCCCTCCAGACACTCACACGCAAGCCTTCAGAGTTAGTCAGCTGTCATATGTCTCTGTGATCCCCTTCACCCACGTTGGTTTCTATGTTGCTCCTCTAAATGTTACCATTCTAAGTCACTCCAGCATAGTTACCATCCTGTATCAAGAACACAGACAGTGCTCTTAATAAAAACATTCACTCCTCACTTATGAGTCCTCACTGAAGGCATCCAATGGGTAGTGAAGAGCAGGGTAAGAGCTTGGCCTCTCTACCTCCATTTTGTCCCTGTTTATCATTCCTTCAGTCACCTTGGATTCCAGGAACAACAGATCTGATGGATACACATCTTAAGACAAGCATCCAGATTATCCCTCGGGTGGCAATTTCCATATGACAAAGTCTTGACTGACAACCCCTGAGATAATGACTTTAGAGCACAGTTCCCTGAAGACTGGTTAATGATGCATGTGTCTTCTATTCTGAACTCATGTCAGCACCCTATGGATAGGATTGGTGATTTTACCTCACCGGTATTCCCAGCAGAGCTATACTCAGTAAAATCCTTTTGTTTTGCACCATTAATTTTTCCATTTGTTTTGGAGAGCAAGTGACTGTACTTGATGGCTTGGGAACCCCAGAGTTGGACCTCAGGCCTAAAGCTGTAAGTGTACACTGGTACCAGGTACTACAACCTATAGTCTTCTAAACCCCATAGCTCATATATCACAGTTAACTAATACTCTATCTCACATTTATATGAGATATGCTGATCAAACACATTCATTCATTTCTCAAAATTTACTAAATAATGACCAAACAAAGCTTCTATTTGATCCAGAAGTGTTGGCATCTAGGTCTCCCAGACCTTGTACCATGTCTCAATGACATTGTAAACAGATAAAAAAATAATAATCTGAGAATGAATAGTGAACATAAAACACTATTATTAAATAAGAACTTTATAAAATGAAAATAGAAAAATCTTCTTTATGAATTAATGATTACATTAATCATTATTTCTTCATGTGATTTAGAACTCCACATTTTAAGATAGCTATGAAAGGTCAGATGATATTATATTCCTAGCTACCCAGATGAATACCAGTCAGTCACTGCAATATAAATAGCGGCATGGCATTAAAAATAAATGAACAGATTAATCTGTATAAACAAATAAAATGACTTTTAGTCCACAACATTAGCACTATATGGATTTTCATTAAATTATTTAACTTAAATCATGGCCAGTCCTAATGAAGGATGCAAAACCAGGGCATTTATGTAGCCAGATAAATTAGAGTAAAACAGCTGGCTTTATCAGCATCCTCTGCATTTCTCATATATATGTCCAAATTATGAGGAGATGATTGACAGGATGGCCAGAAATTATTTCTACTAGCTCAGAAAAGGCACATATTAAACAATAATGGGAAAATAATCTCAGTGCACCAACTCTACATGAAAACTAAGCTGAAATCAAAACTGACGGCTCAGTCGCCAAATGCACATTCAATCTAATGGGAAGGAATGTCAACAGAAAATAATTACCCATTACTCTCACCCTGACTTCAGCGAAATTAACATGAAAATGTTTCAGGTTGTTGTTAGAGGAAATTTCAACACACAGGTTAATCTTATCTTTAATTATAAAAAGGCAGCACACACATTCTGAATGGGCGCGTTCAATAGAACATTAGTGTGGGAAGCATTTTCCATCAGGGGGGAAAATATCTGCTTTTCAGAACAATGGGACCAGGTGCTAACAAATGAAGTTCTGATTCTAGTTGGAATTTAATTCTACCCTCAAAGGAACGTGCATGATAGAAACAAAGATAAAAGTACATCAGAATTTTTAGTTGTGGCATATGCATGCACACAACTAAATATTTGTATAAAAAGAATTCTAATTTTAAAAATATGTTCTAAAAGGATGTTTAATGTTTACATAGCATTTTCTAGTTTGGGAAGCATTTTAAAAGCATTGTCAACCCTTTTAGTTAGAGTTTCTATCGCTATGATAAAACACCACGACCAAGAGCCAGTTGGAAAGGAAAGAGTGTGTTCAGCTTGCAACACTCAGATCAGAGGCCATCATGGAGAAAGTCATGGAAGGAGCTCAAGGCAGAAACCTAGAGGTGGGAGCCGATGGCCTCAGAGAAGAAGTGCTTGGTTGCTAATTGTTCATCCTGCTTCCTTATACATCCCAGAAAACCTGCCCAAGGGTAGCATTACCCTACCCACAATGCAATGGGCTTTCCTCCATCAGTCACTAAGACAATGCCTGGCAGGCTTGCAGAACAGGCCAATCTGCTGGGTGCATTTTCTCATGTGTAGTTCTCTCCAAAAGACTCTTGCCTCTTTCAAGCTGGCATAAACCCTAGCCAACACAGTCCCATTATCTCCCTTTTTTTGTTGTTTGTTTGTTTTTTGGTTGGTTGGTTGGTTTTGTTGATTGGTTGGGTTTTGCTTTTGACATCTGGACAACTGTTATATCGAAGTGATATGAAATTATGATGCCAGGAAACATGACGCTTTAGAAACATATTTGGGGCAAATGTTAAAATAATGTAAGTCATAAATGAGTTTAATATTAAATAAAGTAGGAGTAGCACATTGGAGTGGCAAGGAACGGTTTCGTTTTATATTTCTTGCACTGCCTATCTTACATAAACAAGCCCCTCTAAGTACAATGACAGTGGACAAAGGCAGATGGAGAAGGATGCAGTTCTTTAATAGTAACTCATTTACATGGGACGAGTTCATTCATTTCTCACTCCACTCCCTGTTTAGAGGACCAGTCCTCAGAAGACAGCACAGCACATTGTTCAAATGTCCTGGCTAGACGCCGGCTGCAACGGTTGAGACTTAATTCTGCCACTTTGTAGCCATGGGTCTTCATTCAAATTCCTTAACCTCTCCCTATAGGGTAAGACCTGGGATAAGAACACCCCGTGCCTTCCAGAATTGCTTTGAGGGCTTAATAATATAATGTACATAAAACATTTGGTAGCTGGCAGGTGGTGCATTATATCTGGGGCTTTACTTTTTCTTTCAAAGTTCAATGTGAAATCTACTAGCGGTACCATAAATCATGGCTTCTAAAATAACTCTCTGTCTCTGTCTATCTCTGTCTCTCCATCTCCCTGTCTCTGTCTATCACTGTCTCTCTGTTTCTGTCTGTCTCTTTGTCTCTGTCTCTCTTTGTCTCTGTCTCACTCTGTCTCTCTATCTCTGTCTATCTCTCTCCTCTCTCTCTCTCTCTTTGGCATTTTTATTCCTTGTATAGGGCAATTACATGGGGTAGAGTTAAATAACTCAGGACAAATTCCCCATTTTAAAGTCAGTTACTTAGAATCTTAACTTGTATTAGCATGTAAAGCAACATAGTCATTTCTGCCCATAAATGAATGAGAGAGCACGAGGATAATCTACCTATTACAAATTTGATAAGAAAAACAATAGGAAGTTATAACTTATATAAAAATATTATCTATCTGTAACTTAGTTTTGTCCTGAAAATTTAAATAAATAGCTCTTCCTCAAGAGCTTTTACTTTGATAGAATAAAATGATACTATTAAAATAATACCTTTCTGATTTAGTTACAATAAGACATTATTAAATTATATATATATATATATATATATATATATATATATATATATATATATCACATGCGATAAATGGATTAACCTACAGTGACTATTATACAGACGGAATTCCTGTAGGAGTGGTACCCTGCCACACCATACTGGCTGCTCTTACAGAAAGGCACGTGTGGATGACTATATACATGGGCCCATATGAAGCAGTTTTCACACATTTACTTCTTTTAATATTTTCAATATCCTCCTAGTTGAGGATTAATGTTCTACTTGATTTAAATAAAATTTCAAGTAATGTTATACAGCTAATTGACAGTAATGGGACTATTGGTGAAATAAAAACAAATTATAAGAAATGTTAGCAAATATAGCAGTGTATGAAGAACCTGCAATGTTTATGGTAATGAAAGATGATGCAGCTGGTAGATAAAATGATGCATAGAGGCTCTTCAAGACTTAAAGAGGAAGCTACAATGCGATATATCATTCCATTTCTTGGGATTTTTAAGTCAGAATCTCTGCACTATATCTGCACTCTTAAGTTCAGAGAAACTTTATCCACTATAGGTAAGATACAGAAACAGCCTAAATGTCCACTAATTATCCAGATGAATATATAAAGAGCCATACAAATGAATAACAACAATGTTGGAAGAGAACATAGCAACATGCTTAAAGAACCCAAGTTTGATCCCTAAGACTCACATTTGAACAAAAAACAAAAAAAACCTGGTATGTGACATGAGCTTTTCATGACTTCTCATCCTAGTGCTAGAGAAGCAAATACAGACAGATATTTGGCTGACTGAGCGGCCAGTCTAGCTGACCTGCTGAACTCTAGAGCAGTGAACCTTGGTGGGCCCTTTGCTTAAATAAGGTGGACAATGTCCAAGGTTGATCTCTGAGTCATGCACCCACATACAGGAATACAGTGCTGACTACCAGTGACAAAGCAAGATGCCACTTAATTAATACAAATTTTTAGTATTGCAGGATAATCCATCCTTGTGTCTGTTACACAACATATTGCCTTTTGCAATACCCTATAACATGCTGAAAATTTTGTATCTCCCAATGCTGGTACACAGGGTTTTGTGGTGCAATGTGGTAGTGTATAGTTTTCTTATTATTAAAGGAAGTAAATGCACAAAAAGGAGCAAAAGAAAGCTTTAGTAGGTTTTGACACCACTGTCTTTATTGTCAACTTAACTGGATTTTCCATCACTTAGGAGACACTGTTAGAGTCAGTTCTATTGTTGTCCTAAAACACTGTGACCCAAAGCAACTTAGAGGAGGAAGAGGTTAGTTCAGCTCATAGTTCCAGGTTATAGTCTGTCACTGAGGGGAAGGGAAGGCAGGAACTCAGGCAGCTAAGCACATCCACAGAGAAGAGCAGAAAGAAACTAATGCACCCACCCTGCTTGTTTAAAGGAACACGTTTGACCCAGCATTACCTCCAACCAAAGAACTCACTCCACAGCCAAAGAGATGTGTCAGGAACCACAGAGGATACCACTCACTGGCTTGCAGGTAATCTGCTGTTGAGCAGGCTTTAGCAGACAGTTTAAGACCATTTGCATAAGGAAGTGTGCTGCCCACAATAGTGTGGAGAGGTTTGGGGGCAGCTCAGACTCAGCAGGAATCTGACATTGGCCAGGAACAAGGAAATGGGCTTCAGGCAAGAATCTGACATTAGGCCATGACAAGAAAGTAAGTTCAGGCAGAAATATAACTTTAGGCAAGAACAGGGAAGTAAGTTCAGGCAGGAATCTAATTTTAAGGTGGAATAAAGGAAGTATGCTTCAGGCAAATATCTGATTTGGGGTTTGGACAAGGAAGTAGGCTCAGATATCTTGGTCATCCTGACAAGCACTTAGAAACAGGGATCATGGGAATGAACATGGGACTTTGTTTTTTGCCTTGCTTTTTTTCTTGACTAATTGTGTTTCTTGTACTGCTCACCCTTACTACTTACATGTAATTAAAATGGTATAAAAATGGGTTGGGAAAAACTAAACCTGCCTCAGCCTCAGAACTGGCTGGGGTCACGCTACAATGTTGTCTAATTGTCTTTTTTCTTTTAATCCTTACTCCTGCACTGGAGAACCTGTTGACTGACTGAGCTGGCTTGGTCACAATGGAATATGCCCTCCTACATCAAGGAACAGCCAAGGCAATCCTTCACAGATATGAATAATGGCCAAAATGATGAAAGCAATGCTTCAACTGAGATACTCTTTGGATTTTAGGTTATATCAAGTTGATAGCCAAAGGTAACTGGGACTCAGACTTCTAGACCTGTCTCTAAGAGGGGTTTAATTGAGGTGCAATGAACCCACTCTGGATATGGACAGCAAATGTCATGCTCTGAGGTCCCAGAAAGCACACACACACACACACACACACACACACACACACACAATAATAATAATAATAATAATAATAATAATAATAATAATAAATAAATAAATAAACAAGGATAAAGAGATCTCACCACTACTACTTTCTGGCTGTGGGGGCAATCTTAGCAGTCGACCACCTCACCTCCTCACTGGGTTCTCAACTGAAAGCCAAAGTAAATGCTTTCTTCCACAGATTGCTTCACACACACATTTTGCTATAGCAATTTGAAAAATAACTAACACCGAGATAATTATCTGTTTTACATGGATTATGGATGTTCCTTGATGAGCAAAAACATATGCCCAAACTCAATAAGCTGTATACATTAAATAAAATCAACTTTTAAATATCAATCATAACCCCCCAATGAAAGGATCTTCACAAGATATCATAGGTCTAATTCCAGAAACTCCCTATTATAATGGTTTCTGCATCCATTGACCTTTGATCCCCAAAACAAAAGGAAAAATAGATACAGGGCTCAATAAAAAGATTGTAGGATTAAAGATTCAGAAGTCCCCAGAATTTCCACTAAATGAAGGCCACAATGTGTGTTTTCTCGCACCACTTCATTCTAGTGCTACACAACTTTGGAATGCATTTTAAATAAAGGTTTAGTATTTGTTTCAATTACACTAACAGTACAATTTTTTAAAACAATATTCCAGTGATAAATGGAAGTAGATGAGAGATTCTAAAACTAGAGTTGATTGATAA
>LR753465.1:0-67437 GCA_902729485.2 Mus minutoides
GGGGCACAGAGTTAAACAAAGAATTCTCAACTGAGGAATACCGAATGGCTGAGAAGCACCTGAAAAAATGTTCAACATCCTTAATCATCAGGGAAATGCAAATCAAAATAACCCTGAGATTCCACCTCACACCAGTAAGAATGGCTAAGATCAAAAAATCAGGTGACAGCAGATGCTGGCGTGGATGTGGAGAAAGGGGAACACTCCTCCACTGTTGGTAGGACTGCAAGCTTGTTCAACCACTCTGGAAATCAGTCTGGCGGTTCCTCAGAAAATTGGACATAGTACTACCGGAAGATCCAGCAATACCTCTACTTGGCATATATCCAGAAGAGTTTCCATCTGGTTATAAGGACACATGTTCCACTATGTTCATAGCAGCCTTATTCGTAATAGCCAGAAGCTGGAAAGAACCCAGATGTCCCTCAACAGAGGAATGGATACAAAAAATTTGGTACATTTACACAATGGAGTACTACTCAGCTATTAGAAACAATGAATATATGTTCTTCTTCTCTCAATCATTCTTCCTTCCCTCTCTCCATTTGATCATCCATTGGTCCCCATCATCCACCTATTCATAATTATCTACTCTCATTCCATGGCTGATCCAGTCTTCTCCCAGTACCTTTTTTCTGTCCCTAACCTCAGTAGTTATATTGACTGTAGCCTGCCTATCAAAGACTTAACAGCTAATGTCTGCATATAAATGAATACATACCTCTTTGCCTTTTTGTGTCTGGATTACATCATTCTGGTTGATTTTTCTACCACCATCCACTTACCTGTGAATTTTATGATTTCATTTTTTAACATCTGAGAAATAGTCTACTGAATCCATTGTAACACATTCTCTTTATCCATTCATTTACTGATGGACATCTAGATTATTTCTCATTTCTGTTTATTATGAATAGAGCAGCAATGAACATAGTTGAGCAGGTGCCTTTGTGGTAGGATGTAGAGTCATTTGGATATATGCCCAAGAGTGGTGTAGCTGGATCTTGAGGAAGATCTATTTACACCTTTTTGAGTAATCAGCACACTGATTTCCATCATGGCTGTGTAAGACTTGTCCTCCTGAGAGTAATGAATAAGAATAATTCTTACCCCACAACTTTCCCAACATGAGATGTCATTTGTTTTATTGATCTTGGCCATTCTGACTGACATAAGATGAAATCTCAAATTTAATTTGCATTTTCCTGATAGCTAAGAAGGTTGAACTTTTTTTTTTTCAATGCTACTTGGCCATATGTGTTTTCTCCTTTGAGAATATTTTGTTTTCTTGTTGCCCAGTCTCTCTATATACATATAATTCTTCAAATAATTTATATATTACCTCTATGTTGGATGTGTCATTAGTTAATTTCCAATTCTATAGCTCATTTTCTTTACTGGATGATAGTGTTTTTTGCAATTATTTTTTTTTCTTATTAGTGTTATGGTTTACGTAGACTCCTTAGCCAAGAATAATGTTTGGATGATGCTCAATACTTATTTCTCAACTGGAAGAAGAAAGGATAAATGCATAAAGAGATGGGTATATTCTGGATTGGCAGGTAGAAAGAACAGAGATTCATAAGATAATAAAGATATAAATGAACATATAGGGAAAGATGGATTGATTGTTGAGCATGTTGAAGGAAGGAAAGATAAATAGAGAGATAAGAGGTCATATGTAAAGAAGGTGGATGGATGCAAAATGAAAGAATTGTGAAAATGTGTATAGTGAGTGAAAGCAAGAAAGGATAAAAGAGAGAGAAACTTGAAAATAAGAGAAAATGGATGGATGGATGGATGGATGGATGGATGGATGGATGGATGGATGGATGAAGAGGTAGGTGGATAGAAAGATGGTTAGTTGTAGAGATAGGAAATTGTTGAAGGGTTCTTTTAAAACTTAGATTTTGTCAAAGACATAAAACAAATGTTCAAAGGCATCAATAAAATGGTTAAAGACATATATTGATGTGTTTCGTGTAATTCTTCCTTTTCTTCTAAAAAGTAAATTGGCAGATTCACTGTGTGCAATGTGTGAAATTATAAGATTAGAATGATCTAGGCCCTTAAAACAAAACACTCCAAATCCACCAAATGAAAACATGCACTGCAGTAAAATTTTCTGCTAAATCCTACATAGAAAATCTATGCATCATCAGCTATAAAAAGATTCTTTTTCTAAAAGTAAATATGCCAGTTTGTTTTTTAAATACATCTTTAGGGATTTTAAAAGGAAAACCACACTCTTTCTGTTCCTTTTTATATATGAATTTCCGTGCATGCTTCAAATGTAAAAAAAAATAATAAAACTATACCTGGCAAAAGAGAAATCTTAAAAATGTAAACAAAAGGAAAATCTACATTTAATATTTTACAAAGTTTATTTTAATCATTGGTGTAGTTGTCATTTCTCTCTAAATAAAACTATGTTAAATATTAAAGTCTTTTTCATGAATCATATGTACTAAAAGTATGCTTTACTAGAAATAAGTTAGATAACTCGAAAAATAAGAACTTCTGCTGTTCTTGTGAAGGACTTATCTAGGTTCAATACCAGGACCTCATGGAGGTTCACAGTCATCAACTATTCCAGTTCAAGTGACAACATCTCATGCCCTTTGAGGGAACCAGAAACAAATGTGCTGTACAGGCATACATACAAGCAAAGCACGCATATTTAAAATAAAAATTTAAAAAGTACTTTCAAGTATAATAGAACATTTTGTGTAAATTGGACCATATTAGTTTATATTATTGATACAATGATTATACCATGTTGTTCAAATTTTCTGCTTAAAGAATAATAAATATGAAGGAATGGAAATCAAATCACCAAGTAATTTAATAAATTTCTGTTTCTCTTATAGTATTTGAGGTTATGGTAATTATGTGTAAAATGTACTGAATATATGAATATAATTACAGACTGATCTAACTTGTATAGAGGCACATTATTTAAAAAATAGACTTAAATAGCATTTTAGCAGCTTTAAGTTTGGAGAAAAATTATACAGAAAGAATACTTCCTGTGCTCTCTATGCCTTGCACGTTTGCAGTTCCTAACATTTTAGATCATTTACTACATGTGCAGTAGTGAACAAATTTAAGAATCTCATTATTATCTGAAGTCCAGCATATTTGTTCACTGTTCATCCTAGACACTCTAGGCTTTGGATGTCTGTATAATGACATACATCTGCCATTAGTATTATACAGAGTAATTTAATTGACTTATAAACCCTGGTGGTTTGCCTATTCAATCTCTCCCTACACAAGCCCCATTGATCATTGATCTTTATACTAACTCCATAGTTTTTCCTTTTCTAGAATGCCATGTAGTTTGAGTCACTCAATTTGTAGAATCCTTGGTTTAGTTCCTTTTACTTGATGATTTGCATATATTTCCAATATTTGTTCCCTTGTCTTCATAGCTCATTTTTAGCACTGAATATAATTTGGATTCCACATAGCACAATTTGCTTATCTATTCGCCTATTGGCTCATAACTTGCTTTCTTTCAGTTTAGGTTAATTATGACTACAACTACTTTAGTGTGAGTGCAAATGTTTGTAGAACAAAAGTTCTCCATCCATTTTGAAAACTACATCTCAAAGAGATTGGTTCATCCTCAGCAAAAATATGTGTGTGGTTTTTGTAAGAATGTTTGTTCTACAGTTATTCCTATTTCTATTTCTGCTGTTAGTGAATGGTGAATGTGAGGAATAGTTGCTCCATCTCCTTGCAAACATTTGGTGTTAGCAATATTTTGAATTTTAGTCATGTTAAGAAATCTGCAACCTTTTGTATTTTCTGACTGACTTGTGGCATTGACTTTTTAAATTATGAGATCTGTTGTTTTTACCAACTTCAATGATGTGAATGTGTCTTGCACACATTTTGAGTGCTCTGGATATGTGGACATATGAATGATTCTGAAAGACATTCCCTCAGTCTATCTGTTAATGATATTTTCCCCCAATCTACTGACATTGAATTTATTAATATTTATTAATTTTAATTGTGTGTTTTATCCATGATTACATGCTTGTAGCATGGCAGCATATGAGTGTCTATGCTCACAGAGGTCAGAATTGATGTCAGAATTCCTAAAAGTAGAGTTACAAGTTACCCTATGAACTGCCTAATGTGGATGGTGGGAACTGAACCCAGGTTCTCTATAAGAAGCACAAGTTCTCTTGACCACTGAGTCATCTATCCAGCCCCAAGATTTTTTATTTTAATAGAGTTCAACTTCATTCTCTTTGCCACCAACTCTTTCTGTTTTTGATATGCCTAAATGGTTAATATTAAATGCAATATGTTCTAGATATATTTTCTAATATAGGGTGATAGTTTTGAGTTTTACAACTAGGCATACAGTGTTTCTGAATTATTGTATGCTTGAAAATTGCATCATTTAAAAAAAATATTTTCCATGTGTATGGCTAGTTGATTTAAGCCTAAAATAACATCAAGATAGTATCAATTTCCTTATTCTCACAGGATTCTAAAGAATTAATTACTTTTAAATATATTCTGAACCCCAAGTCTTTCTTGATTCTTAAATTGTGTGACATTTAACTGATTTATATATTTATTTGTATTAATTGCTTGGGAATTTTATACCATGCATTTTGATGATTTTCAATGCCCTCCTCCAACTCTTCCCAGTCTTCCCATATCTTCCTAGATCAACCTTCTCAATCAAATTTGTGTGTGTATATACATATATATGTATATATGATAAAACACATACATGTTTACTACATATATATATATATATATATATATATATATATATATATATATATATATGATATACATATGTGTGTGGATTTTGTGTGCATGTGTCTGTACACCACATGTATGCTTTGTGTCTGTAGAGTCCAGAAGATGGCTTTGAACTTTTTGGGATTGTACTTATATGTTATACATTCATACAGTTTTGAGCTGCTGTATTAGTAATAGTAAATGAGACAAGGTCCTTCATAAGAACAGCTAATGGTGTTGCTTTCTAAACCATCCTGCCCACCCCACTTTTCTTGCTTTCTCTTTTAACCATCAACTCAACTTTCTGTTTTCCAAAATTAAACTACTAATTTAAAATAGAATTCTTTTAATACATTTAACTTACCAGTTAAGCCAATTGTTTATCTTCAATTAAACAGTGTCCTTGGGCAAGGAGTTAGAGTGAATCATCTATTTTATGGTGTGTTCCTAAGGCCTCTCCAGTTTGTCACAAAGGCCAGTCTGAACTGTCTCCAGTCAGCAGTTTCACAAATGTGTCACCATACTTTGCATTCATTTGTAAAACAGAAGTTCAGTAAATTCCTTACATTTTCCCAGTTTTGACCATGTGTGGTTATTTTCATGATTAATGAAACAATAATGCATGAATAAGCACCCTAAAATAAAGTGACTAGATGCTTACCTATATAATCCTAACAATAATTATATACAATATATATTGTAGTGTTATGTCTCCTGATACTTACAGAAATATGAAACTAAGTAAGATCACATGGGTAATTGGCACCAAAATTAGATCTGGTTCCATCTAGCTGGCCACAAACTTCTTGGTTATAAGCTTTGAAGGGTGATTAAGCAAAAAAGGACCTTTAAAGAGAGGCAATTCACACAGGGAGATAATTTTAACTCAATGAATACAGAAGCTTTGGCAATCCAGTAAGTGTATATATTATAAGCATGGGGGTATGACTTGGTACAAGGTAAGCACTTCAGTCTCTACCCCACAAAACATAATGGAGTATTTGGCATCATGGTTTCTTTTACTTTTAAGACGTAAACACTGGTATTTTTTTGTTTCAAATAATAGAAAGGTGAATGTGTAATGAGATTGAATAAAGAAAAAGAATATCTATATCTGTATCTCTCTCTCTCTCTCTCTCTCTCTNTATATATATATATATATATATATATATATATATATATATATATCTTAAAATAACATTATGCTAGTTAAGATTATACTGCTTAGGAAGCTCCTTTGAGTTAACATGCATGCCTAGAACAAAGTGGCTGTTAATAAAATACACTGATCAAAATAGTCACAGTCCTAATAGTGTTTTCCATAATAAAATTACATTTATAAAAATAAAGAGAAACAGCTTTTTACTATTTTCTTGTTGTTTTTTTTTTTTTAATTCACCATCTTTCTGTGTTATAGTTAGTGAACAATCATAGAAGTATGCACAGCTCAGTGCTTTCAAAACCCTTTGCTTAGAGTCTGAAATGGGATTCATGATTGTTATTTTGAAATGGGTTTGTATTTAAAGCTGACCATTTTCTACCAATTAGTTCTTCTAGTGGACTAATTGCTTTTTCTATTTAAAGCTAATATTAAGCGGCACACTATTTCAATTTGAACAGGAAGATTTATGTGCCAATATAAATAAATTCACAGAAAGCTTCCTGGGGAGTTTCTGGCTGCTTCACTCTGTACATATTACTAAGGTCCATTGGTGTCCAGGACTCTTTGCATGATAATTAGTAATGTAAGAGTTCTGATAAATCTTCAACCCAATTGATTCAGAAGAGACAATGCTGTCAATGGGGCCATTGATTTTTAAACTTCATGTACCCTTTGTGTGTGGATATTAATCAGTTGCAACATCTACATTGGAAAAATGCTAATTAACAAACTCTTCTGATGAACTCCTTGATATATCCTTGACCCAGTTATCATTACTGTGAAAATTTTAAAGTCCTTCATCATTTTGTACATTTAGTCTATTAAAAAGCTCAATAGCCATGCAGAAACTTGTAGGACCATTATTTCAGACACAAGAGAAAGGATCTTCTTCTGGAATGTAGTCCAATGAGGTCAGGTTTCCTGTGTTGTGCATTAGGAAAGGTAAACAAAGAAAAGAGATGCCTGGGAAGGGCAAAGAGACATGGTTGTGGTTGTCATACTTATGTAAATCTGGAGAACTCATGCTATCACCAGCAAATAATGAACTTTTCTGGAGATGTTATATGAAGAATACACATGTAGATAATATCTTTTATAAGACTGAAAAACCCTTAATTTTATGTTTCTAACTGCTGTATGTCCTTTCTTTTATTTATAATCTCTCTGATATAACTTAATTACATCACTTTCTTCTTCTCTTCCCTTTTTTTAGATCTTCCCAAACACTCACCCTTGCTCTCTTTCAAGTTCATGGTGATTAATTTTTGTGATGTGTGTGCGTGTTTCTAGAAACATAAATATGACCTGCACTCTGTCTTGTTTTCTTAAAATATAAATCTCCCAGTGCTCACCATAATTTATCATGTAAATATTCTAAAAAGCATGAAAGGAACTAATTTTTTTGTTCTGTGTTTTCCTTTTGTAAGAAGAAATAGACTCATTCTTATGACCTTGAAAGGAATTTGTAATTATTGGATAATCCACAAAATTTCCAGGAGAGTTTAAGAACATTGCTTAAATTTTATGCAACCAGATACAGGAGAGTCCCTTGAGTCTGTTTTATGCCCTTGACAAAATAGAAACTTTTAGAAGATAGTCACATGATCAGTAAGTTGATGTAGTGTTTCTGGGTTCAGACTCTATTGATTCTAAACATGAAGAGCTTTTCCTTTGCTTCTTACTTTGAGACAGGAAGTAAAAAATAATAATTGCTCACTGACCTTGAAGCATTTGTCATCGCATGCTTTGAGGATCTTAAATCAGTAGCTTCCATTTCTCAATCGTAAGTAGACATGTTGTCTTACAACTGGAGCATTTGGAGTCCTTGCTACTTCCTTTTTCTCAAGTCTTGTTATCAGGATGTTATTTGCTTTGTTATTGTTGTTATTTTGTTTTGTTTTGTTTTTATTGTGAAATTTTTACTCTTCACTGAATAGCCACACAAGCATATCCCCTTTAAACTGTACTGTGACAGAAAATAGGAAAAGAAACTCAAGCCTGGGAACAGAAATCAGTACTGCATGATCTGTACTCTGAAAGGGTGAGTATGTTTCTAAGTATTTACTTATATTTTCCAGTTACCAAGATCCCAGAAGATCCAAATCTATGAGACCACCATATCCAGAACAGAACTGCAAATGGGTATCACTTACAACCCTAAGAGAACTCGTCAGGATCCAGCATAATTCATCTGCTTTGTGTATGAACCAAAAGGGTTGTTTACTTAAGAGTTTAATTGAAAGCCATCATCCCTATATTTATGTTTTTGGGGGAAGGCTGAGACATTTTTGTCATTTACACTGAGATAATAGTTTTTGATTTATATTATCTTGGTGATAAAGGTGCCTGTTTCAAGGCTTTCCACATAGCATTGTCTTATGAAATTACTTGTGTTTTATGTATCTTAAGAATTACAGGAAGGCTGTTTCAGCTTCTAAATATGTTCATATCCATTATTTATACAAGAAAAGTAACTCATGATGACTTCAAAGGCCACTTGATACACCCTGAGATGGAGTTGAGAGCTACTATCTCTTGCTGAGCTTTCTACATCTCTAAAGAGATCATTTTTTAATCTTTTGGCAATGTGTGGGTACTATCTGTGTGTGGTTGTCATTAAAGTTTTTATTAAGAGCCTTGGGAATGCAGTAAACTCTCATGTTTTAAAGATAAAATGAACTGCCCTGAAAATTTTTTTCATCCAAATATAAGGTTCTACCTTTTCCAATATTATGGGTTATATGGTAGTATACAAAACTTTGTTCTTTTAGATTTTCCATGACATCAAGGGTCTGACTGTTCAGGTGAGGGTCTTCAAGCCTGTGTCTTGGAGACAGATGTACAACAAGCTCATCAGTGTTTATGCATTCATGTACATAATAACAGGCAATGCTTGGAATTGCCACGATGAGGATAGAGGATGTCAGATATTCTTGTTAGCTTAAACCAAGGCAAGATGGGATGCCAATGTTGTATTTTAAGCATCTCTTTCCCAGAATCTCTTCTAACATGAAAGAGGGAGAAAGTTCAATGGCTAGTTTCATTGTCACTGTGAATATGCAGCATATTAAAAAAAATATGGAGTAGGCATGTAAAGATACAGAAAAAATGATACATAGAAATATATAAGACAATAACTGGACATTATTGTGACAACAAAGGTCTATCTGTTGTTGCTTCTAAGATATTACTCTTTCCAGATGCTATTTTGCTTTTGGTTTGCAATTTGCTGTTGATTTTTCATTTCGTCAACAGGGTAGAGCAGCATGTATAAACACATAGCTACATGTATAGTATTCAGGAAATGACTAATGTCTGCGGAATTCTCTGCAGACAAGACTCCTAGGAGGGAGTCTTTTTCATGAATATTAATGTAGTGTACAGGTAGAATTGGGCCTGGCTGCAATTCTCCTGAGCCTGCAGGTCAGTGGTATATTTGTCAGACTCTGGACCACAGAGGACGGCAGGAAGGTCTTCACTGTAGAATAGAGTTAATTGTCTTGTCTGTGAGTCCCATGAAGAATCTTGGAATGGAGTAAGACATACTACTTGGGTAACATGCACATGGGCCATATGCTTGGCTTATCCTTATTTAAAAATACCTCTTATAAAAGGAGGTTTTTGTTAACCTGAAACCATTGCAGCAGTTGTTACTGTATTAACATTTTTTATTCCTAGCTGGTGAGAGTTTATGCTCCTTTCTGATGCTATGTCTCCATAATTTCCCATCTTCCTAGCTGGCCACTAATGCAGGAATAGAGAACAGCAGGGGAGCTAACCTAAAATGAGCCCAGAGAAGGAAAACAGTGAAAACTTGTTTTAACTTAAACAGAATATTGCAGTTGAACCACTATATTTTCTCACCAGTGTTCCTGATTTAGTTTTTGTAGACAAAGAGACTTACCATCACAGCAGGAGACAGGTAGCTACTTACCAGCTACTTATTACCTTATCACTATAACATAAAGACATTTATGTACACATGCATACACACACACATGTACATATGCACACATACATATGCACACACAGAGGCACAGCATATGCACAGACATAGACATGTACACACATGCACACAGACACCCACACAGGCACAGCACACAGACAGCACACATGCTGACACACACACACACACACACACACACACACACACACACACAAACACACACATGCATACACACAGGCACAGCACACAACACACACTCACACACAAACTAAGTAAGTCCCAGTTCTAAATGTTCTGCTGCTGTTTATGTATAACCCTGTATCTTTAATGCTCCATACTGTTTTCATCTCTAGTAGCTTTGAAATTCATGGCTTATCATATTAATTTAAAGTTATTCTTTTAATCCTCTGCATTTTACCCTGCATTGTGGTAGCTAATTTATACACTTTACTATTGTCAGAAGCAGGAAAACCCCAAATGACATGGAATACTTTCTGTGTTGCTTTAATGCAATAAAAATTGATTCTCCTACAAACAGGTTTCTACTCTGTGTATTTGTCTATGTTATAAGTGTGAATGCTTGTGTATATACAACTGCATGTGTGGAGAGTCCACATGCCCCAGTGGGTACATGGATTTTGATGCCAAAAAACCCCCAAAAAACCAAAAAAGGTGTCCAATTTTCTTAAGACAAGGTCTCTCATTTTTCTGGTGCATATCACATTGCCTAGACCGTGTTTTCCTATCCAATATTATAATTGCAAGCATGTATAACAATACTCATTATAGTTTATATGCAGAAAGGGGTTCATGACAGCAAGGCAAGAAGATTACCAACTGAGATATCTCGCCACCCTGAGGCTTCTAGGTGTTTAAAGAAGGCAATCTGGGTGACCTCTGAAATTCACCAGATAGCCAGAGACAGGTTTTTCTGTTATTTCTTTGGATTTAAATTTATTTTATAGAATGGTAAATTCCTTTATTTGCATGTCTAAATGCCTTTTGAATACTGTATTATGTGGAGTTGAAGTTCTAGAATAGCTAGGGTCCAAAAAGCTATTACTGCAGAAAGGAGTAAAGAAGATGAAGGCACATTGTTGTTGAAATATCATTTGGGGGACAAAATCTAAGAAGAAAATGGCACTTTCTGAATGAAATGCAGAGAAAAGAAGAAAGCTCTTCAAAAAACGAAGGACCACTGATCAAGGATGCAAAATCAGAGTGAAAAAGGCTGCACATAGCCAGTAAAGCTTTGTAAAACACAAAAGTCTTTTATCTAAGAAAATGGTCTTTCTCTTTGCACAGCCATTTTCTTATTACTCTAGCAGAACCAGTAAGTACCCTGTGTTCTTTGTACATACTTTGCTTTTAGTCCCTGTATGATCTTTCCTGGATCAGGAGGCAGATGGTCAACAACCTGGAAGTAAGTAATGTCTGGGCTATTAGGATGCAGGCATCAAAGCCATGGCCTCCATTGCTAGAACTCTTTACACAGACATATGGCAGCAGTCATTTGGCCTTTATTTACAAGACAATACATGGCTTTATCAGTACTTCTGCCTGAAAGGATTCTTTCATTTACTTGAGGTCTTTCTCCTGCTGCTCTCTGGGCTCAAGATTCTAAACTTAACCTTTCAGAAACCTGAGAATAAGCTGGGCACCTTCCCGGAAGAACATAGAATTCCAAGGCCCACCAAAAGACAAACAAGCCAGCTGTTCACCTTGCTTTACTTAAGAACATATGAAAATACTGCCCCTCTGCTGTTGTCCTTCAGCATTACTCAAGATAGTCTGATACAGGGAAGGTAGAAATGTTCTTTCCATACGATTAAATTCTGCATACTATTTGATACAGAGACTGAGAAACAAAATACCCTGGTTAGGCATTTAATACTCTTCAATTTTGCTGCAAAACACATTATTTCTGACAGGTACATTTTCAAGTGTGTAGTCATAGCATAAGATTCTTTACTCAAGAATCCAATTCTGGGATTTGGAAATGGTTCAGTCAGTAATGTGACATTCTACAAGCATGCAGACCTCTGTGAGAGCAGCAGGACTCACATAAAAGCCTCATTTGTGATGACAGCTCTGAAGAGGCAGAGACTGGGAATTCTCTGGTGGTCACAGACTAGTCAGCCAACAATATGAGCTCAGAGCCAGTGACAGACTCTTTCAAATCTAAGGTGGGTGACACCTTATAGCTGGGCCTGAGTTTGTCCTCTGGCTTCCAAGAGCACTCACACTTCCATACAAATGGATGTACATTCTAACTGATAGTGACATATATGGTGTTCCTCAAAATATAAACTTCCTTCTTATGAATCTTTATATGTGCATAATTTATAATGGGTATATGAATTTGAATAAAATATAACAATTGTATGTGTTTATGCAATTTAGTATAGCATTTAATTACATGTGTAAAATTTATAATGATCAGATTCAAGTAACTGATGTGTCTTTTACCACACAATTCTCTTTTTAAGTGTGGGAATCTTACCTTAATAGCTAACTATGCTAACTCTTGTGAGTCCAGTTAATAATTATGCTATTTTATGATATTTACCATTGGACAACATTGTGTGTGAGTGTGTGTGTGTGTGTGTGTGTGTGTGTGTGAGAGAGAGAGAGAGAGAGAGAGAGGGAGAGAGAGAGAGAGAGAGAGAGAGAGAGTATGCTATATATAAATGCCATAAAACAATCCTGTAATGCTGGAAGCTTAGACACTAAGAATATTTTCTTATTCAATTGCTGATGTGTCTTAATATAGGAAATTTTCCTTGATACTAAAATTGCTGATAAGCACTTATGCTCATTTATCAGCTATGATTTATATAACCTGTAATTCATGTCCTTTGCTTGTTCCTTTCTAAAGGACTCTGGCAAAGTTAATGTAAAAAAGATAGAAATGATTATTTATTATTAATAGGACTTGAAAGCTGGAGGGACACATGCTAATCTGTCAGAAAACTACAAATGTTTTAACATTCACATTTATGAATACTAAGTCTTTAGATTTGAGGGAAGCATTGAAAAAGAAATGAAGGCATTAAAGAAAAATAGAGATAATAGAGATGCAGAAATTTCAGGATTAAAAAGCAATGAGTTTTGGCACCTTAATATTCATTGTGTTCTATAATAATCATTATATTTTAGCTACAACATTGCAATAAAGACCTCATTTATGTCATCAGCATTTTCTAAGCATAAAGTGTTAAACCAACCAGTTATCTGCTTTAGAGCAATTATTATGGATTGAGTATATTAAACCTGTAATTTTAGTGCATTTAGATATGAATTACTGTTTTGGGGATATGTGAGTTTGATATGCCAATGTAGTGTATATGTGAGCTGCATCAGCAAGTATGTGTACAGGTGTCTGTGCAGAGAGGACAAAGGAAAACACTGTCTACCCTGCTCAGTCAATCTTATTATCTACTTTAGGAAGGGTATCTTACCACCCTGAAGCATGCCTGGAAGGAAGCACATTCCATGATCTTCTTATCCTATCTCCCATAGTACTGGGGTACCAAACATGTGCAACCAACTCCAGTGTTTTAATTTGGAGATAAAGATGAAAACTTTCTCCTGCCCTTATGTTTGAACAGGGAAGGTATTCAGTGGCTGATTCATGTTTTTGTTACTATAAAAACAATATTATCTCTACTGTACCAAAGCTCACATCCTATAAATGCTCAGGTACAACCACAGGGCCATTCATAGGCATATCCCAAATGAATTCTATAGTTCTCAGCAGCTGTTGTGTCACTAGAAGGTGAAAAGGCTCTTAGCTCAGGAGTTATTGCAATACTAAGATTGCTGATAAATGCCTATGCTGCTTTGTAAGGCATGTTTTACAGAAGCTAAAGGTCACCCATTTAAATTGGATTGCAATGGGAAATTAGAGAGCAAATTCTGAATAAGAATGTAAGCTGTTCCAAGATTTTAAATGAAATTAGTTTTTTTTATCCCTGGATTTCAAAGAATACTTTGTGGGATTTAAAAGGTCATATTTAGTGTCATATGGATTTCAGACTTTTAGACCAACAGTTGTAAGCATTACAATAATCATTCAAGATAGAATGTGGAATACCTGGCTAATTTTATGTCGAGTGGACACAAACCAGAATCATTTTAGAGGTGGCAACTGCAGTTGAAAAAATTCCTCCATAAGACCTAGCTGTAGGCAAGTTTATAGGGTATTTTTGTTTTCTAAATTTTTGTCTGTATGTCTGAATAATGGAGTTATAGCTTATTATAAGCTCTAGGTGGGTGCAGGGAATTGAACCCAGGCAGTGCTTTCAACCTCTGAGCTATTTCTCTAGCTCTATAGGGCATTTTCATAATTAGAGATTGATATGTGATAGCAAAGACCATTGAGAGTGGTGCCATTTCTAGGCCAGTGGTCTTAGGTTCTACAAAAATAAATAAATAAATGAAGGCAGGGTTAGCAAACAATAAGAAGCAAGCCATTAAGCAGCAGCCTTCCATGGTCTCTGCATCCCCTCCTGCCCCTAGGTTCTAGACTTGTTTGATTTCTAGTCTTGATTTTCTCCAGTGATGGACTACACTGTGGACCTGTAAGCCAAATAAACTCTTTCCCCCTCAACTTGCTTTAGTTCATGGTGTTTCATCATAACAATAGTAACCCTAACTAAAACAGTGGCTTTATTACTAAGTATTTTATGCTTTGATTATGTAATAGATTTTGACTCAGTTTGCCTTGAAATGTTTAAAGCCTGAGGACTCTGGTCAATTGAAGCAATTTCCAATGTTTTCATTGTTTTGCAACAAATTTGGAAACACACTTTAATCTTTAAAGAAAGCAAACCATTTGTATATGCTTTTTCTTTCAGTTTATTTTAAAATAGTAACTTTAAAAACCAACTTTTAAAACACCTTACTTTCTTTTTTATTGGATATTTTCTTTAAGAACATATCAAATGTTATCCCCTTTCCTGGTTTCCACTCTGAAAAACACCCTACCCCTTCCCCCTCCCTGCTCTCCTGCTTACCTACCCACTCAATCCTGCTTCCAGACCCTGGCATTCCCCCACACCGGGGCATAGAGCCTTCATAGGACAGAGGGCCTCTCCTCCCATTGATATCCCACTAGGCAATCCTCTACTGCATATGCAGCTGGAGCCATGAGCCCCACCATGTGTGCTCTTTGGTTGGTGGTTTAGTCCCTGAGAGATCTGGGAGTACTGGCTAGTTCATATTGTTGTTCCTCCTATGGGGCTAGAAACTCCTTCAGCTCCTTGGGTCCTTTCTCTAGCTCCTTCATTGGGGACCCTATGCTTAGTCCAATGGATGGCTGTGAGCATCCACTTCTGTATTAGTGAGGCACTGGCAGAGCCTCTCAGGAGAGAGATATATCAGGCTCTTGTCAGCAAGCACTTGTTGGCACCCACAACAGTGTCTGGGTTTGGTGGTTGTTTATGGGATGGATCTCCAGGTGAGTCAGTCTCTGGATGGTTATTTCTTCAGTCTCTACTCCACACTTTGTCTTTGTAACTTTTTCCATGGGTGTTTTGTTCCTCCCTTCTAAGATGGAGCAAAGTATCCACACTATGATCTCCATCTTCATAGATTTAGAAAGAATTTCCAAATTCATCTGGAATAACAAAAAACCCAGAATAGTGCAAACTATTCTCAACAATAAAAGAACTTCTAAGGAGATCACCATCTCTGACCTCAAGGTGTACTACAGAGCAATCGTGATAAAAACTGCATAGTGTTGGTACAATGACAGGCAGGTTGATCAATGGAATAGAATTGTAGACCCAGAAATGAACCCACACACCTATGGTCACTTGATCTTTGAAAAAGGAGCTATCTTATTCTTAATACATACATCATATTTGTTTAATAAACTGCTACATCCACTCCAGTAGCAACCTGTGTGACAGACTGAAAAGTCTAGGCACAGTCCCAGGGCAAAAAGGCCTGGGACTTTAGTCTCCTGGAATTGTGGCATCCTGTATAAGGAATCCTCCAACGTCCTTGACTTAGTTAGTAAACAGATCTGTGTGCTTTCCCCTAATATTGCTTCATTGTAGGTGCTTCTAAGGATTCATATTTTAAAATATAGCTAAGTTAGATTCTAGGCAGTCCTTGATCCAACCTTGAGCATGTATAGCTAAGTCACTGCCCTACCAAGGAATTCACCACTACCTAGGAATAAGGAAGTTTGCAACCTGAGAAGGAACCAGACTAGATACTTAGAACTATAGCTAGCTGAGTTACACCCAGATACAAGTAATCACAATGGCCTAGGGTGAAGGTGGACTATGACAAGGGCATGAAGCCCTTGCCCCTAGCTCCTAAGTTTAAGCTGACCTCAGGTGGAATTGTTTTTGATCCCAGTTTTAACCTTGAATCTTATCCCAGTTGGTTCTTGCCAGTCCTTCCTCCCTCGTATTACTGTTTTGTTATCTTGCTGGTGTGTCACCGAACTTCCCCATTTTCTTCTGTATAAAAGTCTGATGCTCAATTTAACAAATTACACTCAGATATTACACACTCCCTTGTGTGTCCTGTCTGTTTGTCACTCGCCGAATCTTTGCCCACTTCCTCAAGAGAACTCGACCCATGCAGGCAGGGGACCCAGAGGGCCTGTGGCAATAAACAAATGATTACATGTACCTGGGAAGGCTAGAAGAGGGGTTGGAATCACATTTCTTAAAATGGAGTGTCTGCATATGCCAGTAAGATTTTGCTGAAGGGACCCTGATATAACTGTCTCATATGAGGTTGTGCCAGTGCCTGGCAAATACAGAAGTAGATGCTCACAGTCATCTATAGGTTGGAATACAGGGCCCCAATGGAGAAGCTAGAGAAAGTACCCAAGGAGATGAAGGGGTCTGCAACCCTATAGGTGGAACAACAATATGAACTAACCAGTAGCCCCAGAGCTCGTGGGTTTTTTGTTTGTTTGTTTGTTTCTTTCTTTCTTTTTTTCTCTTTATTAGATATTTTCTTCATTTACATTTCACATGTTATTCAGAAATTTTCCCTTACCCTCCCGCATCCCCGCCCTGCTCCCCTACCCACCCCCTCCCACGTAATGGCCCTGGCATTCCCCTGTTCTGGGGCATATAGAGTCTGTATGACAAAGGGGCCTCTCCTCCCAATGATGGCCAACTCGGCCATCTCCTTCCATATATGCAGCTAGAGACATGAGCGCAGGGGGAACTAGTTAGTTCATGTTATTCTTCCACCTAGAGGGTTGAAGACCCCTTCCGCTCCTTGGGTACTTTCTCTAGCTCCTACCTTGGGAGTCCTGTGTTCCAACTAATAGCTGACTGTGAGTATCCACTTCTGTGTTTACCAGGCACTGGTATAGCCTCCCACANCTAGGGTGCGGAATCTGCAGACCTCCCCCCCCCCACAGTTCCTAGAGGACTCTCCATGTGATCTTAGGATAACTGGTGAGCGGAATGCAACATCTGTCCAATCCAATTGCATGGGACATGAGACAGCAGTAGGAAGTAGAAAACCAGCCTGACGAGGGCACAAGTCCCTTCTGGTCGACACCAGCACAGGGTCGGGATCACATTGGGCATGTAATCAGCAGACACCCCCACAATCCCCAGAAAACTCTCCATGTGATCTTAGGATCAAAAGTGAGTGGAACACAACATCAGTTTCAATCCAATTGCAACAGGCCTGTGACAGCAGGAACAGAGACACGGGAGCCCTTCCTGACCAGAAGCTCCAGTTCCTTTTGATCAGTACGGGTTTACCCTGGTTTCAAACAGACCAGACATGGTCCTCAAAGGAGACACCACTTCAGAGAAGAAAATGGAAAGGTCTCCTGTGCTCATGGATTGGCAGCATCAATATAGTAAAAATGCCTATCTTGCCAAAAACAATCTATAGATTCAATGCAATCCTCATCAAAATTCCAACTCAATTCTTCAACGAATTAGAAAGGGCAATTTGCAAATTCATCTGGAATAACAAAAAACCTAGGATAGCAAAAACTCTTCTCAATGATAAAAGAATCTCTGGGAGAGTCACTATGCCTGTAGTACATATTATGCCTAAATATGTACTACAGAGCAATTGTGATAAAAAACTGCATGTTAGTGGTATAGCGACAGACAGGTAGAACAATGGAATAGAATTGAAAACCCAGAAATGAACCCACAAACCTATGGTCACTTGATCTTTGACAAGGGAGCTAAAACCATCCAGTGGAAAAAAGACAACATTTTCAACAAACGGTGCTGGCACAACTGGCAGTTAGAAGAATGAGAATTGATCTATTCTTATCTTCTTGTACTAAGGTCAAGTCTAAGTGGACCAAGGAACTCCACATAAAACCAGAGACACTGAAACTTATAGAGGAGAAAGTGGGGAAAAGCTTCGAAGATATGGGCACAGGGGAAAAATTCATGAATAGAACAGCAATAGTTTGTGCTATAAGGTCGAGAATTGACAAATGGGACCTCATAAGATTCCAAAGCTTCTGTAAGGCAAAAGACAGTGTCAATAAGACAAAAAAGCCACCAACAAATTGGGAAAGGATCTTTACCAATCCTAAATCAGATAGGGGACTAATATCCAGTAAATATAAAGAGCTCAAGAAGCTGGATTCCAGAAAATCAAATAACCCCATTAAAAATGGGGCACAGTTCATTGTTTGTATATAGATAGGCCATCGATTTGTTTGAGTTAATTCTGTATCCAGCTACAGCACTAAAGCTGTTTATCAGGTTTAGGAGTTCTCTGGTGGAGTTTTGGGGGTCACTTATATATACTATCATATCATCTGCAAATAGCAATAATTTGAGTTCTTCATTTCCAATTTGTATCCTCTTGACCTCCTTTTGTTGTCGAATCGCTCTGGCTAGGACTTCAAGTACTATACTGAATAGGTAGGGAGAAAGTGGGCAGCCTTGTCTGGTCCCTGATTTTAGTGGGATTGCTTCCAGCTTCTCTCCATTTAGTTTGATGCTGGCCACTGGTTTGCTGTAGATTGCTTTTATCATGTTTAGGTAAGGGCCTTGAATTCCTGATCTTTCCAAGACCTTTATCATGAATGGGTGTTGGATTTTGTCAAATGCTTTCTCAGCATCTAAGGAGATGATCATGTGGTTTTTATCTTTGAGTTTGTTTATATAGTGTATTACGTTGATGGATTTCAGTATATTAAACCATCCCTGCATTCCTTGGAAGAAGCCTTCACAATAGTCACTAACAATATAAAATATCTTGGTGTGACACTTACGAAGGAAGTGAAAGATTTGTATGACAAGAACTTCAAGTCTCTGAAGAAAGAAATTGAGGAAGATCTCAGAAGATGGAAGGATCTCCCATGCTCATGGATTGGCAGAATCAATATAGCAAAAATGGCTTAGCACGGTTTTCGATAGATGTCTAAGTTACGTTAGGGGTAGTTTTAAGGTTGAGTTAAGAAGTTCCTAGATCTTTTCTGTTAATCGTTCAAGTAGACCTTATTGTTTTTTTGGATCTGATCGCTTTTGAGAAGAGTTGTTATTTTCTTGGAGACCACCTTAGTGGTACGGACTGGAGTTCGACATGATCAGAGCAATCATAACAAAAACTACGTGGTACTGGTACAGCAACAGACAGGTAGATCCATGGAATAGGATCGAAGACCCAGAAATGAATCCACACACCTATTCTCACCTGATCTTTGACAAGGGAGCTAAAACTATCCCGTGGAAAGAAGACAGCCTTTTCATCAAATGGTGCTGGCAGAACTGGCAGCTATCATGTAGAAGACTGGGAATTGATCCATTCTTATCTCCTTGTACTAAGGTCAAGTCTAAGTGGTTGAAGGACCTCCACATAAAACCAGAGACACTGAAACTTATAGAGGAGAAAGTGGGGAAAAGCTTCGATGATATGGGCACTGGGGAAAAATTCCTGAACAAAACAGCAAAGGCTTGTGCTGTAAGATCAAGAATTGACAAATGGGACCTCATAAAGTTGCAAAGCTTCTGTAAGACAAAAGATACTGTCAACAAGACAAAAGGGCAACCAACGGATTGGGAAAGGATCTTTACCAATCATAAATCAGATAGGGGACTGATATCCAATATATATAAAGAACTCAAGAAGGTAGATATCAGAAAATCAAATATCCCCAATAAAAAGTGGGGCACAGAGTTAAAGAAAGAATTCTCAACTGAGGAATACCGAATGGCTGAGAAGCACTTGAAAAAATGTTCAACATCTTTAATCATCAGGGAAATGCAGATCAAAACAACCCTGAGATTCCACCTCACACCAGTAAGAATGGCTAAGATCAAAAATTCAGGTGACAACAGATGCTGGCGTGGATGTGGAGAAAGGGGAACACCCTCCATTGTTGGTAGGAATGCAAGCTGGTTCAACCACTCTGGAAATCAGTCTGGCAGTTCCTCAGAAAATTGGACATAGTACTACCGGAAGATCCCACAATACCTCTACTGGGCATATATCCAGAAGATATTCCACCTGGTAATAAGGACACATGTAGGTGATACAAGTATCGTCGGAATAAGTATTATCGGTCTTTGACCTTTCTTGGGTCTATAGGGAGTTGTCTCCTTACCTATGTTTATTAAACCATATAAATGTGTTACCTCATGATGAGTCGATAATTTTTGTTATTTATATACTTTAAGGATCCGTTTACCTACCTAGACCTCCGGTAGTAGGACTCACTTCATTGGGAATCACAAAAGAATTCACCTAACATGTACTCACTGATATGTGGATATTAGCCCAGAAACCTAGACTACCCAAAATACAATTTACTAAACACATGAAACTCAAGAAGAAGGAAGAACAAAATGTGGACATGCCACCCCTTCCTAGAATTAAGAACAAAGCACACATTGAAAGAGTTACAGAGATCTTGTGTGAAGCTGAATCCAAAGGATGGACCCAATGACTGCGGCTACCAGGGATCCATCCCACAATCAGCCACCAAACATAGACAATATAGCATATGCCAGCAAGATAGGGCTGAAAGGGCCAGGATATAGCTGCTCGGGGGAAACTATACCAATGCCTGGCAAACATGGAGGTGGAAGCTCACAGTCAGCTATTAGATGGAACATAGGGTTCCCAAGGAAGGAGCTAGAGAAAGTACCCAAGGAGCTGAAGGGGTCTTCAACCCTATAGGTGGAAGAATAACCATGAAGTAACTAGTAACCCCTGAGCTCATGTCTCTAACTGCATATATAGAAGAGGATGGACTAGTTGGCCATCATTGGGAAGAGAGGCCACTTGGTCATGCAGACTTATATGCCCCAATACAGGGGAACGCCAGGGCCAATAAGTGGGAGCGGGTGGGTAGGGGAGCAGGGCTGGGAAGGGGGAGGGTATAGGGAACTTTCTGGATAACACTTGAAATGTAAATGAAGAACATATCTAATAAAAGTTGGAAAAAATGGGGCACAGAGCTAAACAAAGCATTCTCAACTGAGGAATACCAAATGGCTGAGAAGAACCTGAAAAAATAGTCAATATCCTTAATCATAGGGAAAATGGAAATCAAAACAATCTTGAGATTCCACCTCACAACAGTCAGAATGGCTATGATCAAAAATTCAGGTGACAGCAGATGCTAGCAAGGATGTGGAGAAAGAGGAACAGTCATTGATTGTTGGTGGGATTGCAAGCCGGTACAATCACTCTGGAAATCAGTCTGGTGGTTCCTCAGAAAATTGGACATAGTACTACCAGAGCATCCAGCAATACCTCTTCTGATCATATATCTAGAAGATGTTCCAGGTGGTTATAAGAACATATGCTCCACTATGTTCATAGCAGCCTCATTTATAATAGCCAGAACCTGGAAAGAACTCACTTGTCCCTCAGCAGAGGAATGGATACAGAAATGTGGTACATTTACAAAATGGAATACTACTCAGCTATTAAAAATAATGAATTTATGAATTTCATAGGCAAATGGATGGATCTGGAGGGTTTCATGCTGACTGAGGTAACCCAATCACAAAAGAACTCACATAATATGCACTCACTAATAAGTGGATATTAGCCCAGAAACTTAGAATACCCAAGATACCTCTCCAGCAGGAACACTCCACCATTGCTGGTGGGATTGCAAGGTTGTACAACCACTCTGGAAGTCAGTCTGGCGTTATCTCAGAAAATTGGACATAGTACTACCAGAGGATCCAGCAATACCTCTCCTGGGCATATACCCAGAAGATGTTACAACTGGTAAAAAGGACACATGTTCCACTATGTTCATAGCAGCCTTATTTATAATAACCAGAAGCTGGAAAGAACCCAGATGTCTCTCAACAGAGGAATGGATACAGAAAATGTGGTATGTTTACGCAATGGAGTCCTACTCTGCTATTAAAAACAATGAATTTATGAAATTCTTGGGCAAATGGATGGATCTGGAGGATATCATCCTTAGTGAGGTACCCAATCACAAAAGAAGTCATTGGATATGCACTCACTGATAAATAGATATTAGCCCAGAAACTTAGAATACCCAAGATACAATTTGCAAAATACAAGAAAATCAAGAAGGAAGACCAGCGCGTAGATAATTCATTCCTCCTGTGAATAGGAAACAAAATTCCCATGAAAGTAGTTACAGAGACAAAGTTTAGAGCTAAGATGAAAGGATGGACCATACAGAGACTATCCCACGAGGGGGGATCCATCCCATAATCAGTCATTAAACTCAGACACTATGGCATAGGACAGCTAGTGCCTACTTAAGGGACCCTGATATAGCTGTCTCGTACAGAAGTGGATGCTCATAATCATCTATAAGATGGAACACAGGGCCCACAATGGAGAAGCTAGAAATAGAACCCCAGGAGCTGAAGGGGTCTGCAACCCTAGAAGAGGATCAACAATATGAACTAACCAGAACCCCCAGAACTCATGTCTCTAGCTCCATATGTAGCAGAAGATGGCCTAGTCGGCCATCATTGGGAAGAGAGGCCCCTTGGTACTGCAATCTTTATATGCCCCAATACAGGGGAACACCATGGCCAAGAAGTGGGAGTGGGTGGGCAGGGGAGCAGGGAGGGGGAAGGGGGGAGGGGACTTTCAGAATAACATTTGAAATGTAAATTAAGAAAATATCTAATAAAAAATTGGAAAAAATTAAATAAATGTTTTTAAAGCAAAAACAAACTAACAAACAAACAAAACAACAAAAAAAGAATACCCAAGATACAATTTGCAAATCACATGAAACTCAACAAGAGGGAAGACCAATGTGTGGATACTTTGCCCCTTCATAGAATTGGGAACAAAATACCCACAGAAGGAGTTACAGAGATAAAATTTGGAGCTGAGATGAAAGGATGTACCATCCAGAGACTGCCCTACCTGGGGATCCATCTCATAATCAGTCACCAAATGTTGACACTATTGTATATGCCAGCAAGATTTCACTGAAAGAACCCTGTTATAGCTGTCTCTTGTGAGGCTATGCTATTGCCTGGCAAACACAGAAGTGGATGCTCACAGCCATCTATAGGATGAAGCACAGGGCGCCCAATGGATAAGCTAGAGAAAGTACCCAAGAACTGAAGGGGTCTGCAACCCTATAGGCGGAACAACAATATAATCTAAACAGTACCCCCAGAGCTCATGTCTCTAGCTGCAAATGTAGCAGTAGATGGTGTAGTCAGCCATCATTGCAAGGCCCCTTGGTCTTGCAAACTTTATATGCCCAGTACAGGGGAACACCAGGGCTAAGTGGGAGTGGGTGGGTAGGGGAGCAGGGCGGAGGGAGGGTATAGGGGACTTTCGGGATAGCATTTGAAATGTAAATAAAGAAAATATCTAATAAAAAATTGGAAAAAGTTAAAAAAATGAAAATAGAATCATCAACAACAACAAAGACAACAAAAACAAATGAAAACAAAACAAACAAACAACAACAACAAAAAAAACCTGGAGTGGGAAAGAGTTGTAAGCTGCTCTATATGAGTGCTGAGAACTCAACTTGTGCCTTTTAAAGTACATTTTTTTTTTTTTTGCAGAGCCATCCCCAAGCTCTTATCCAACTGATATTTTTTAATTACTTTTTAAGTTTTTTGAGATTTCAATACAATATTGCTCTTTCAAATTCAGGGTGTCCAATTTCAAATCATTGTTACAAACATATATGCTTATTTGAATGCGGAAGTATCTATAAATGTAATCTTCTAAGTCTGCATGTGCACTTTTATGCATGTTTTCATAGCTGACCATTTCATATTGGGTTTCCAGTTGGTGTGATCATCTCTAGAGGAAACTATTTTTACCACTAGAACATTCTTTAGTTACCTATAGTTCTTTGTGTAGGAAAATATTGACCAAAACACATACTCCTTTCCCTTTGGAAAAACAAAAATATATAAATACTGTAGAAGTTGCCCAACATATGCAAGCCTCCATGTGTGTGTGAGTGTATGTGTGTGTGTGCATGAATGTATGTGTGTGCATGTCTGTGTGTGTGCATGAATGTGTGTGTGTGTGCATGTGCTTTTTGTTTTATCTTTTTGTTTATTTGTTTTTAAGAACAAAAGAGAGAACAAAAGGTTGTGTATGTAGGAAGGTAAGGAGAAACTAGAAGAAATTGTGAAAAGGAAAAGAATATGATCAGAAAAATTGTATGTTAAAATTTAACAATATATGAAAATAAAAATATGTTTTATAAATATACAATATAAAAATTTGTAAATATATAAATCCCCAAATTTCAATAACCATCCAACATGCAGTTTTCATGTCATTTACTTTAATTTTGACTAATAGAAATCATTTGATGAATGATGCATTTTTTTCTTTATTAGATATTTTCTTCATTTACATTTCAAGTGTTATCCAGAAAGTTCCCCATACCCTCCCCCATCCCCGCCCTGCTCCCCTACCCACCCCCTCTCACATATTGGCCCTGGTGTTCCCCTGTACTGGGGCATATAAAGTCTGCATGACCAAGGGGCCTCTCTTCCCAATGATAGCCAACTAGGCCATCTTCTTCCATATATGCAGCTAGAGACATGAGCACAGGGGGAACTAGTTAGTTCATGTTATTCTTCCCCCTATAATGTTGAAGACCCCTTCAGCTCCTTGAGTACTTTCTCTAGCTCCTTCCTTGGGAGTCCTGTGTTCCAACTAATAGCTGACTGTGAGCATCCACTTCTGTGTTTACCAGGCACTGGTATAGCCTCCCACGAGACAGCTATATCAGGTCCCTTTCAGCATTATCTTGCTGGCATATGCAATAGTGATTGTTTTTGGTGGCTGATTATGGGAAGGATCCTGGCAGCTGCAGTCACTGGTTGGTCCATCCTTTTGATTCAGCTTCACACATGATCTCTGTAACTCCTTCAATGTGTGTTTTGTTCTTATGAATGATGCATTTTAACTACAAATCTCCCCAAGTCACAGCAAAAATTATGATGAACTCATCTAGAACTTATTAATCTTCCAACTTAGCATTCTTGATATACAAGCCAATATTCTTCCCTTCTATTAAGTTATAGATCTTGACGTGACTTGTTTTACCATGATCGTTTGCTCATGTTGAAAATTAATCTGAAGGTGCAACTTGAAGGCTATGCTTTCTAATTGCGTGACATCTCTCCAAAGCCGCAATATGGATGCAGACTAGGATTCTCAGTTGAAAGCCCAATAGAAATAAATGGGATGATCATAATTAGTTTAAAACGAGTAATTTTTAGCTGATTACTTTCTACAAGCATAACTAATCTAATGTTTCGCTTCCCTTGAAATAGTGGTTAAAACACTAATTGTTAAGGCTTTATTAAAATTTAATTGCCTTATGACTCAGTTGAGTTCATTAATTATGTCCACCCCTATCCCATATTTTTTAGAAAAGAAGCATTATTTCACAGTGGCTAAGTAAAAAATAAAATGCATCATGGACAGGCACATTTCCTGACTTAGGCCTAAAACAGGAAATGATTGAAGAGAAATGATGTGGCCTTAGAAACTAAACTAGTTAATATGTCTCATGCCCAGGAGTAGAAGACATAAGCCTTATAAAACCCATTACTCTTTACACAAAAGCTGCTTACTTTGCAAATTCTTCTCCATATTTCATTAAGAAAATACAGGAACAGATACAACGGTAGCACTGAAGCTGGCATAGAATCAAGGTAGGGGTATTCTAAATCTTTACTTGATTTTCTACATAGGAAAACAAGAATACAACAGGCACTAATTTTGCTGCATATTTAATCATGATAATTCTCCCTTCATTAGGCTAGAATCCAGGTCTACAGAAAATATTCTGGCTTTCTATCTTGTGATGGGGTGTGCGTGTTTGTGTGTATGAACCTGCATGTGCATGAATATAGAGACCAAAAGTCAAATTCAGATGTCTCTTGTTGAATTTATAGATCTCACCAGTTAATTAGAGTTGCTAACTAGTAAGTCCAAGGGATCCTTTTGTCTCTGTCTTTATAATTATGGCATTACAAAGAAACACATACACCCAGGTTTTATGTGGAGTATGAATGCTGAGCTTAACTACTTCACAACCAACTGTCCACATTTTAACACTTATTTATTTATCTTTGAATTTTTTAAAGGATTAAGAACTGAACTGTGAGTTAGGTAAGTGCTCTACCTCTGGGGGAAAATAATTCTGCTTGGTTTGCTTTTACTCCCATGTCTAGCCTCTTTAATGACAGCTTTTCTTTCTTTCTTTCTTTCTTTCTTTCTTTCTTTCTTTCTTTCTTTCTTTCTTTCTTTCTTTCTTTCTTTCTTTCTCTCTCTCTCTCTCTTTCTCTCTCTTTCTTTCTCTCTTTCTTTCTTTCTCTCTTTCTTTCTTTCTTTCTTTCTTTCTTTCTTTCTTTCTTTCTTTCTTTCTTTCTTTCTTTCTTTCTTTCTTTCTCTCTTTTTCAGGAGCATCCAATGGCTGTGATTGTGTTTTCCTATGAACTCTTCCAATTCCACGCCATTATTCCTTATCATCTCCTTCTCTTCCCTCATCCATCTCTCTCATCAGTGCTCACACCCAACTGATATTTGCAGACATTTATTATGCCTTTCCCTGCTCCTCACTTAGGAGAGTTATTCATGCTGAATTCATTTAACATGTCTTCATAAATCAATGCGAACATCCCCTTAATCATTCTCATTGCTTTTCCCTAAACTCCTGTCAGGTTTTTTTTTTTTTTTTCTTTTTTTCATGTCTTGCACACACAATTAGGAATCCAAAGGCCAAATAAATACTCCAATATATAAGTGTAGCAGTACCACTGAGAATCAACTCCCACTTGCCTTGCTCTGAAAGGTATTCCAAGGGTTCAATTTGAAATGTCATGAATTCCCTGCATGGACCCTACCATCCTGAAGCATGTGAGACTTCACTCCCCCAATTACATGGCTGGTTAACTTGGCAAGAACCTTTCTTCCCAGTAGAGTGATAACGATGATCATATTTCAGCTAGGGTATAGTTACCATCACAGATGTATCCTTTCAAGACAGTTTCTCTAATAGCTGTGACTATGTCATTATCTAGATAAATCTCTAACAGTTTTTTTTATTCCTTTACAACTAAATATATTTAATAGTATCAAGAATGGAAATTGCTTATTTTAATGCATTTTTGGATACACTAATATTTGTGTTAAATTGCATTTATCACAAATGTTAAAAACTGTATAAATAATGCTGCCGCGCAGTAGTGGCACATGCCTTTAATCCCAGCACTTGGGAGGTAGAGACAGGCAGATATCTGAGTTCGAGGCTAGTCTGGTCTACAAAGTGAGTTTCAGGACAGCCAGAGCTACACAGAGAAAGCCTGTCTCAAAATATCAAATAAGTAAATAAATAAAATAATGCTAAACCTCAGAATTTATCACAGTTTATATAGGATTTTACACTGAAGTAAAATTCCCCCTTCAGTTAGCTTTTAAAGGTTTTGTTCCTACCCCCATATTGTTCTGCATACTTCTGACACACACAAATGCAGACAAAAGAGCCGCACTGAAAAGTCAGGGAAAAAATAACTTCTCCTACTGAGATAGGATTATATGGAATTATAATAGACTTCACACAACTATACCTACTCTAGAGAAAGAGAGCACACCATTCAACTAAGTTCATATAGATTATAACAGGGGAACTTGGATTTTCCTTTCACGTGCACAGTCTTCAGATTTTAAAAATAGTCCCCTGTATCTTGACATTTTTAGATTATTCAGTGTGCATGTTTGTGTGTGAATATAGGCAAGCATTTGCCATGGCATACATGAAGGGTTGATCAGCGGACAACTTTCCACAGTAGGTTCTCACCTCTGACCTCATTGAAGTGGAATCTCCCAGCAATGAGTACTCTAGGCTAGCAGGCCTATGTGCTTCCAGTGGATTCTCCTGTCTCCATCTCCCATCATAATAGAGGAATCCTCTAAATACTGATGTGGATTATAGCAGCCAAGCTTGTGGGCTAGGGAGATGGACCTTAGATCCTCAAACTAATAAGGTAAGTACATTACCTGATCAACCATTTTCCTGATCCTATGCCTTGATATTTGATATTTTTATAACATATTCTACCTATGTTGAACTGACCTGACCAAGGAGAGCAGTGGATATGTATTCTGTGCTAATTTATCTTCAACAGGACAGTAACCACAGATCTTTGAATAATGTTAAATGTTCATCCCTGTGAGAAAACCATCCTTTACATATTTGTGAGAAATTAAAATTCTATTTAGTATTTTATCCACCCCCCAAATAAAAGCATGCACCACTTCCTCTGACAGACCATTTTAAAATAAGCCTATGAATGCTGCTAATTTATAATAATTTTAAACATGTACTGCTACTCTATACAAGTAGCTTTATTCCTTTAAGCTGCAGGCTTGGAAAATCCCTCTTTAGTGGAAAGATTCATTTTTCTTTTTTTTTTTTTTTGTCTTTATTAGATATTTTCCTCATTTACATTTCAAATGTTATCCAGAAATTTCCCCTTACCCTCCCGCATCCCCGCCCTGCTCCCCTACCCACCCCCTCCCACATAATGGCCCTGTAGTTCCCATGTACTGGGGCATATAGAGTCTGTATGACAAAGGGGCCTCTCCTCCCAATGATGGCCAACTAGGCCATCTTCTTCCATATATGCAGCTAGAGACATGAGCGCAGGGGGAACTAGTTAGTTCATGTTATTCTTCCACCTAGAGGGTTGAAGACCCCTTCAGCTCCTTGGGTACTTTCTCTAGCTCCTACCTTGGGAGTCCTGTGTTCCAACTAATAGCTGACTGTGAGCANATCTCTGTAACTCCTTCAGTGTGTGCTTTGTTCTTAATTCTAGGAAGGGGCAAAGAGACCACATTTTGAACTTCATTCTTCTTGAGATTCATGTGTTTAGTAAGTTGTATCTTGGGTAGTCTAGGCTTCTGGGCTAGTATCCACATATCAGTGAGTACATGTTATGTGAGTTCTTTTGTGATTGGGTTACCTCACTCAGCATGACACCCTCCAGATCCATCCATTTGCCTAGGAATTTCATATTCTGATTACAAATCAAGTCACATATAAGAAGTGGACTGTTGCACAAATTGTATGAAGAAAGGCATCACTGCCAGTTCCAGCATATTGCACAACTTTGACACATTCTAGGAACATTAGTGCCTAGAAAAAGCCACAATGTCTAGAGGTGGATGCCCAGACTTCTACTTTACTGGCAAGATGGACTCCATGGGCTTTCTTGGATTCAGTTAGTTGTCTGTAAAATAATAGGCAAAAATGAGCCTACCACATGAGACTATTCTCAAGTTTAACTGAATTAGTGAGTTATTGGACTGAGCAGTACTGTCCAATAGAAATACAAGGAAAGGAAGCCTGAATTTCCCATGAACCACATTAAAGACAGTGAAAAACTTAGAAGCTGAATGAATTTAATAGACTTTGGCTGACTGAATTCAACATATTTCCTGAGATAATACATAATGAAAAAATCACTGACATAGTTTACACATATTTTAAGGCGTGTTTAAGAAAAATGAATCTTATATTTTTGGTTGTGAGCCTAGCCTTTGTAATCAGAATCAGGAAAATTGTTGTCTGTCTGTATTTTGCATTGAATGTTTGTCTGGCTTTACAAAGTCTCCCACATGACAGCTATATTACAGTTGGGATATGAAGTTTCCTTCATAAAAATATCTCTGTGGAGAGGTTATTGGATCATTCAGCTGATAACCTTATCAATGGATTAACCATAGTGAGTTTATGACTGAAGAACCTAGAAAGGCCTATAGTTGGTATGGAACAAGGTTGATATTGAATATATTTTTTTTTCAATAAATCTTTTTGTTTGTTTGTTTGTTTTTGTTTTGTTTTGTTTTTGTTTTTTTCGAGACAGGGTTTCTCTGTGTAGCCCTGGTTGTCCTGGAACTCACTTTGTAGACCAACCAGGCTGGCCTCAAACTCAGAAATCTGCCTGCCTCTGCCTCCCAAGTGTTGGGACTAAAGGTGTGCACCACCACACCCGGCTTTGAATATATTTTCTTAAGTCTATTTGTTTTTCCTTCTTTCTTGTCTCCCATGGGTTGAACAGTTTAGTTTGTCCCATATGCCAGGCTACTGTGTACTGAAGTCTCTTTAACCATAAACTATGAGCTGCCTCATTCAAGGATGCTGTCTCAGTAACAAAACACTATCTAATACTATCTAGAATTTCACTATTAACATTTATTTCACACCTTCTCTTTATTCTTAAAGATACGGATGCATTCTTTCCCATATTTATCTCTTCCCAATGTGCTGAGAAACGTGCTTTTGGGGATAGAGAGATGGACACTTCTCAGTGTTTAAGAGCATTTACTTCTATTGCTGAAAATCCTAGTCCAACACTTATCTGGAAGCTCAATGGGGATCTATGAACATATTTTGGCCTCTAAGAACACCAGGCATCCATATGGTGCACATAATTACATACAGGCAAGCATTAGATACACATAAAATAAAAGTAAAATAAATACATCTTAAAAAGGAAAAGAAATGTTCTTTCCCTTTCAGGTTCTATTATGATTCTGGCCTTTGATTTGATGCCAACTAAATCACCCACTATGGGTCCTATGTGAACTTCCCAGACATCTGCTGAAGTGCTATCTACTTAAGCTTCACCACTGAGCATCATTGGGAGGACTGTGGATGATGTGGATGAATAAAACTGCCATACATGAGGCAGCTTCCTTGACTCCGGGGGAGATACTAAATGGCACATTGAGCCACAGATGGCCACACATTGACAAAGACCATGTGAAATTCCCCTGTGTTTCCAACTGTTCTTTCTATTTCAGAACACACCATTAGTTTCTCCCATGCTGCCCCTTAGAGTCTTTTTAAAATAAATTCCCTAAACTGCTTTATTTGGGTTGTCTTACAAGTGAACACCAAGGGGTTGTTTAGATATCCACTTCTTTTCCCTAATCAATATGTGAGTGAACTGTACATGTGCTAGTAAGGCAGATGTCATGACACCATTTCTGATTGTGGGTTTGTGGGTAGGAGAGAAGCACTGGTTCTTCCCTTAACTTTGTGTTTTGATTTATTTTAGGACTGCCTCCATCTTTCAGGAAGCTGGCCACCTGAGTAAAGGGTCTGCATAGTTATTGACATGGGAAGGAGATGAATGCTGGAAATACCGGAGACCCAGCAGAGCACATCCATCCCCTGCTTTGATCCTTGCTGGGATGAGAGACAACATTGCTGCTTATGTAGTTGTCCCTGAGTTATATTCCCAAGATTTTTAGAAACATCTGCATATATCATGTGCACCTTTATACCACAAAAGGTCCAGAAATTCTTGTAATCTTAAATAAGAAGAACACTGCCATGACTTTAGAACCTTTATGCATAATAACAAAGTTCTATATTCTGTTCCATAGAAACTTCATTAATTTTAAGCCTTTCTTTCCCCTTTTTATCATAGATAATGTTACTCATTTGTTTCTCCCATAAATCTCTGAAATCTACCTGCATTTTCACTCAGCTCTATTGCTATTTTAACTGCAACTGTTATATCCTCAGTTTAGGGTGTTGACATGCACACTTATTCAACTAGTATATCCAAAAATTTCCTAACTCTACACCTGTACGTCTACCCAAAATATCCAAGGCATTACTTTTAAAGACTGAATTACCATTGTGTACTGACTTTATTATCAATTTATAGTTTAAATTTTTATTCATTTTTTTCTTTAGGACAATTTCTCTTTACATAGCCCTGGCTAGACCAGAACACACAGATATCCTCTTGACTCCTCCTGACTACCAGATTTACAGGTGTGTTCTACCATACATTGACACTCATTACCATTCATAAGAAAATTGCTTTGTAATTTTGGACCTGTGCTCATTATTCAATGTAATCTGTCATTATTGTGCCTCACACAGTCATGCTGTCCTTTTGGAACAGTGTCACTTCCCTCTCCATTTGCCATCATCCTGACATTCTCATCCAGTCGCTGCCTTCAGACATCAGATCAGATGTCTAGAGAAGCTTTTCTTGACTTGGTAAGTTCCCTTCATTATGATGTAGTTTTGTCAAAGAAGTCTTTACCTTCAAAAGTATAATCATAGAAATTTGGAAGAGAAATAAAATGCTGGTTATGTTTATCTAGTAACCCCATTTATAAATAGGTTCAAAATAAGTATGGTTGTAATTATGTAACCTTGTGACAAACCCACAACTAAGGTTGGACTTCTCCTCTAGACTGTCTTTATCACAGCATTGGACCATAAATTTGACCTTGCAGATAAACACAGATAACACTTTTATTCCTCTTCCAAATTTCTATGGTTACATTTTAAATAGTGGGAAGGTACAATGTATATGTTTCTATTGACAAATTTTGAACAATTACTGGTCACAAGTATTACCCATTGATACACAGACTATGATGGGTAAAAAGATTGCAATTATTATTGTTATCTTAAAATCTTAGTAACTGTAATAACATTATGTGCATATAAAATATGGGAGTTACAGTTGCTATTTTATTGATTTATTTTTCCTGAGGTTGGTCTTGATGCACAAACAGGTTGGCCTCTGATCTTCTATGCTCCCACATCAGCCTCCTCTCACCCCTGCAGTGACAAGTCTGGTTAGTATATAAGCACCCATAACTTGAATGCCATAGACACTGAAGTACTGATAACGTCCATATATTGATTCAAATAATTTGATAGTCGAGGCTTTGTCCTATTTAATATGTGTGAAAGTTAAATAACTTTAGGAGGAATTTTCCTTTGGTATGTATATGTTCATGAATGTTTATGTGCATATGTGTCTTATAGGGAATGTGTTTTTAATGCATGTGTGAATATATGAATACGGAGGTCAGAAGGAAAACATTAGTACCATTCATTGGGACATATGCAGCTTTTTAGCTAGGTAGTATCTCTCACTGGTCTGGAACTCACCAAGCAGGCTAGGCTGGCAGACAGTGCTCCACAAAATTCTGAAAGTTTGCCTGCCTCTGCTTCCCTAACTTGATAGCATGCCCTTCTGTGTCTGGACTTTTAAAGCATGCTATGGAGATGGCATTTATGATTTTAAGGGATGTAGTTTACTGACTGAGCTAAAGTCCTGCCCTGACTTTTATCAGTTTAATACATGTATTAAATATTATTTTGAAATCTGGATCTTTAATGGAGTTCTTTCTATGTTATATACTTTTTTAATTGTCAGAATAATGCATACACTATTTAAATATATTACATTTCATACTTCCCAAGACATGTGGATGATAAACAGTTCACATTTTCAAGGTTTTGATAGAATCTTACCGATTGAAAAACAGCATTCACACCCAAGATACAATTTGCAAAACACATGAAACTCAAGAAGAACGAAGACCAAAATGTGGGCACTTTACCCCTTCTTAGAATTAGGAACAAAACACACATGGAAGGTGTTACAGAGATCAAGTGTGGAGCTGAGACAAAAGGATGGACCAACCAGTGACTGCTGCAGCCAGGAATCCATCCCATAATCAGCCACCAAACGCAGACACTATTGCATACACCAGCAAGATTTTGCTGGAAAGGCCCTGATACAGCTGTCTCCTGTGAGGCTATGCCAGTGCCTGGCAAACACAGAAGTGGATGCTCACAGTCAGCTATTGGATGGAACACAGGGTTCCCAAAGAAGGAGCTAGAGAAAGTACCCAAGTAGCTGAAGGGGTCTCCAACCCTATAGATGGAACAACAATATGAACTAACCAGAACCCCCAGAGCTTGTGTCTCTAGCTGCAAATGTAGCAGAAGATGGCCTAGTCTGCCATCATTGGGAAAAGAGGCCCCTTGGTCATGCAAACTTTATATGCCCCAGTAGAGGGGAACACCAGGGTCAAAAGTAGGAGTGGGTGGGTAGGGGATCAGGGCAGGGGGTGAAGGAGGGTATAGGGGACTTTCTGGATAGCATTTGAAATGTAAATGAAGAAAATATCTAATAAAAAATTGGAAACAAGATAAAAGAAAAACAGCATTCACATGAAGATCACTATTGTCAAACTACATATCCTCACAAGGTTTTACTTCATAATATGTCCACTCACTAACAACGATGTCCTGATCTATGCTTAATTATTATTGATTTAATGAATGAGACATATCTTTGCAAAGTAAGCCCATAAATACACAAGCAGGTGAAATTAAAGCTATTTTAAGTTGCTGCCTCCTGTAATTGGGTCATATGACACCATAATGAGATTTTTACTGAAACTTCAGCTATCTTGTAGCTTTTAAATAAAATTGACATTTCAACAAACTTATTTTTAATCTTTTACTCATAAACAAATAATTTCTTCCTCACTGAGCTATTAATATAGATCCAAAACAGAGAAATATTTCTATGATATGACAATATATAGTTATATATGCAAACCTTCTTAAACTTTTTTAACTAAAAAAAAAAATCAATCACATTAGCAACCTCTGACAAATAATGTATCATAGTTTTCTATCATGGTAGAGTGACTCCAACCAATCTCCACACATAATTCCAAGCATATGTAACAAATTCTTACAGACTACATGGCATACACAGCAGAAGTTTATGTCTCCCATTTTAGCATTCTGAGAATCTGAAGATCAAGGAGCAGTCATTAATCCATTCAGAAGAAGCCATGTTCATATTATCTCAAGCTAATCACCAATTCAACTCCCATTTCAACTACTATCACATCAGGACTTAGGACTTTTGAATGTGAATTCTGGCGAAATACAGATTAGCCTAACAATTCAGTAATATTGCTTCGAAAGACTATATTTCTTTAAAAAACTATTAATTTGGTCTTGTATTGAATTTCTTACTTCATAAATATTAAAATATACATATTGAAGTGGAACTTAATTAGAATAAAGTAAACAAAATACACTTGAAACATGTGTATGATACACCTAAATGCGTATATGTTTGCTTTACTGTCTTATTAATAATATTTTCATACCGTTCCATAAAGACTCTGGTTAATCTCATCCCTATCACGTTTTTTCTTACACATCTCTTTATCATATTCACTACTTTTCATTATTTTCTTTCCCACAGTTTACTTGGGGCTTTAAGTTTTGGATTTGAAAGGATTCATTCGAGCCAGGTTTGCTCACTTGTGAGTACATGGCTGGACACTGTGCCTCTTTCTCTCCCAGAAAGTCTTAATCCTCAGTAATCAGTAAGCAGTATGGCTCTGTGAGGTCCTTCCCATCTCTAGCTCACTGTTAACAGAGGCTTGTCTCAGTCCAGTGCTAATAAGCACAGCTTTTGTGAGTTCAGGACTGCCATGACCGTCATCCTGAAGAAAAGGCATTTTGTGATTCTTCCAATTGATGGCAGGCTTCCATTCTGTTTAGCATCTCTTATGTTTTTGGATGGAAATCTTCAGTTGCAAACTTGTTAATGCTGCTTCAAAGCTTTATTTCCATTCAGCCCGTGACACATTTTAAGGCCTTCAGTAAACATTCCCATAATAGGGCACAGCCACAAATTATTCATTACTCCATATCATATCTGCAGGGTCTTCATCTGTATGTTACTAAACGATTAAATAGAGCAAGATTTTCATGGCATCCTAAATTAAATCGATTTTCCATAGATCACCTAGGTAAAGTGCCCAAGACCAGTTGGCTAAGAACCAGTAGAGACTAAATAGTCAAATTGATTACACAAGCATTTTCACCTGTTTTCACATTGTGTGCAACCATCTTATCTATGGATGGCTGATGAACTTGATTCTGTTTTTCTTTCTTAATAAAAAATAGAGAAGATCAAAGTTCATTCAACTTCATCCTTCATTGAATTTTAATAATGCTTTAAAATGTCATATCCTAGGGCTAGAGCAGTGGCTCTGTCAGAAAAGTGGCTGTTGTGAAAATATGAGTGCCTGGGGTCAGATGCTCAGCACCCACATAACAAGCCAGGAATGGCAGCATACATCTGAAATTTCAGCCAAGGAACCTTAGAGAAAAGTAGATTCCTGAAGCTCAATGCCCAGTCAATCTAGCTAAATATATGAGCTTTGTGTTTAATGAAGAGAGTTAGTCCCTACATTAAGGTGAACCATGATTGAAGACAACTACTGAAGGTATGTTCTGTCTCCAGGTTCACATAAATACAGGCGACATGTAACTTCACATATATGCATGCATGCATGCATGCACGCACACACACACACACACACACACACACACACACATTCACATAAACACTTTATTTAGACATTGAAGCATCCCAAGAATAAATAACTGATGTGTGTGCTAAATTGGAACAATTCCTGTGTCTCAATATCATTCAGGAAGAAGTTCCAGTCTCAAAATGGTGACTACACTAAGTCAGTAATTCCTGATATTTAAATTGCTTTTTCTTTAAATCACTATTTTTCTATGTAACTCTTTAGGCTGAAAGAGGAAGTGCTCATCTAACCTAAGCACAGGACTCAGTGAAATGAATATTTGAAGCTGCCATTGATTTGGAGGCTAGTGTCTTTAAAACACTTTGTTGCCTCAGATACCTAGCACTGAGGGTCACAGTAAGCTGGGGCTTGGGAGGCAACCCAGGTAATGCCTGTGTTAGGAATATCCCAGAAGGCAGTGTTGCCTTGAAGGGGTAAAGGGCAATAGGAAGATAAACAGGAGGATCTAACCTTTCACCTACAGTCATGGTAGAAGTCAGCAAATGGAAGTTTTTCCTGAACTTCAGGAAAACATTTTGAGGTTGGAGTTGGGGATAGATGAACTAGAAGGTTCAATTATGGGAAGCAATTTGATCATGCTAATGACTGACATTAATCAATAAATATTTCCCTATCAGGCTCTTAAAAGAAAAATGGTGCAATTTGCAAACCTAATTACTCTTGCTCACACAAAACAACATTGGAAACAAATATTTTGAAATACTCAAAGCTGCATAAAATGACAACTACAGGGAGCAAGAAAGGAGTCACTGTAATCAAATACGTAAGAGTATAGAAAATGTAATGGTAAGAACAGCAATATATATATATATATATATATATATATATATATATATATATTATTTTTCATTTACATTTCACATGTTATCCAGAAATTTTCCCTTACCCTCCCGCGTCCCCGCCCTGCTCCCCTACCCACCCCCTCCCACATAATGGCCCTGGCCTTCCCCTGTTCTGGGGCATATAGAGTCTGTATGACCAAGGGGCCTCTCCTCCCAATGATGGCCAACTAGGCCATCTTCTTCCATATATGCAGCNGTGTTTAGTAAGTTGTATCCTGGGTAGTCTAGGCTTCTGGGCTAGTATCCACATATCAGTGAGTACATGTTATGTGAGTTCTTTTGTGATTGGGTTACCTCGCTCAGGATGACATCCTCCAGATCCATCCATTTGCCTAGGAATTTCATATATTCATTGTTTCTAATAGCTGAGTAGTACTCCATTGTGTAAATGTACCTGAGATTCCACCTCACACCAGTAAGAATGGCTAAGATCAAAAAATCAGGTGACAGCAGATGCTGGCGTGGATGTGGAGAAAGGGGAACACTCCTCCACTGTTGGTGAGACTGCAAGCTTGTTCAACCACTCTGGAAATCAGTCTGGCGGTACCTCAGAAAACTGGACATAGTACTATCGGAAGATCCAGCAATACCTCTACTTGGCATATATCCAGAAGAGTTTCCATCTGGTTATAAGGACACATGTTCCACTATGTTCATAGCAGCCTTATTCATAATAGCCAGAAGCTGGAAAGAACCCAGATGTCCCTAAACAGAGGAATGGATACAAAAAATTTGGTACATTTACACAATGGAGCAATATATTTTTAATGCCCATGTTACATTTAAGAGATGCAACATTTATTAGAGAAGCAAGGCTGAAGTTTCTATGAAAGTTAATGCACATATTTATCATTAATTATTAGCAATGATCAACTCCCTGTAGAAGTATACCTTATTTGCTTCATTGAGCCTGTCTATCCTGACAACCATGCAGCTCTCTCTCTCTCTCTCTCTCTCTCTCTCTCTCTCTTTCTCCCTCTCTTTCTCTCTCTCAGCTAAAATTAAAAGAAATAGTCAAATCTCTGTTACATGCACCGTTATAAATGAGGTTACCTAGATATAGAATTGCTAGAATGTCAATGATACATTTTAAATCATCAAATTACAGAGATTATACATGGTGACCTCTGTAACTATAATACTTGAGCCTCAATCAGAGACACTTTTCCAAACTGTGAATGAAAACTGCAATTGAAATTGTAATAAAAGTATCAAATATATCACTGAGTTTTACAGTATAATGCCACACAGGGACCAGGAAATTAAAATGCTCTTTTTGGCTTTGGGGGCAAATATATGTTTACAAAACCTGAAGTATGGCTTTGTTGTTTTAAATTTTCCTTGTTGTTGGAGCTATGAGAAGCCAATGTGACAATGGAAATTATAAAGAAAAATGTACACGTGAACTATACAGGGGATTTCCAGTCTAACCCAAATAATTCTAATTGTTGGATTTACTACTAGACAAAATTGAAAGTGAAGGGAGAATTAATTTTATTAACTTATTTTATTCATGTGTGTATGGGTATGTGTAGCTAGCACAGGGGCCAGAAAAGGGCACTTTGACCTGAGTTTACAGACAGAAGTTGTGAGTAGTGGGAAATGAAATTTAGTCATCTGAGAAGTAAGCAACGCTTTCTGATTCTCCACTGAGAATTATGGCCTATGCTAGCTACTCAAGCCAAGATTATTAAGTTCAGATGCCTAACATGCATTTCTATGGAAGAAGCACAACCAGAATTAGAAAAAAAAAAAAAAAAAACCCTAACCTTGAAGGGTATGGAAAGCACTTGCTCCCATCCCCAAGGGATTTTTGCATCTTATGTTATTTCAAGAATGAACAGAATTTGTAGACTTAAACTTAAGCTGGGCATTAGAAAAAGACAAGAGTTTCTCAATCACATCTCTAAGACACTGAAAAATCTACTTGAAGTGGCCATTCTTCAAACCCATTTGTTAAAGAGACAGAGTAATGCTTGTTCTGGTGTATTACCACATGACAGCAAAATCACGTGTGTACAGAGCATGGACCATGGTAACCAAAAACAGGGCACAAACAGGAGTTATTGTGTTATAGAGAGAATGCAATGGACTCATTCCACTTAAAGGAAAGTCCAAAAACAAATGTTTTGTGGGTTTTCTGTTCCTTTGACCATTGGTTTAATTTTAATGTGTATGTAAACACACTGGAGCAGAGTGTGCACGTAGATTTCAAACACACGTTTCAGATGTCAGGGTTCACACCAGATCTATGAACCAGAGTTCATAAATAAGTGTGGGTTCATCTGAATAAAACAATTATTTGCCTATAGAAGATTTTGTTGACAGACTTTCCAGAGCTCAATGTATCTAGATGAATGATAGAGAGAAAACAGCCAGTGTAAGTAATTGCAAAGAGACAGGATTAGCCAAGAATGGGTATGATGTCCCACTGGGGACAAAAGAGGAACCAGCCATATAATGTGTAGATCAGGAATATGGGAAGGAAGGCATCTTATTGCATAAATCACTTGCCATCCTACATGCACAAGGCCTGTGCACTCACAAGCCAGGCAAAATCCCCAGAAAAGATATAATAGAGGCTCATGAAACCCCATCTCAATTGGAGGGACTGTTTTTAGTTTATAACTGCATATAGAGAGAAAAATAGTGTTTTGGTTGGGTGGTTGGTTGGTTGGTTGGTTGGTTGGTTGGTTGGTTTGGTTTTTTTTCTTAAGGATATGATCCCAGGTTAGTTGATCATGATCCAGGGAAAAGCCACATACAGAAGATAAATTGGACTCTAAGAAAAAATGAATACACAAAGTTGTTTTAGTAGGAAAGGGTAGATGGTGGATTTGAGAGGCATTGGAAAAGAGGAGTGAATATGATGGCAGTTCATTGTATTAAATGCTCAAAAGTTTTAAAGGAAAAGAAAAACCGTAAACCTCCCTGCCAAGATACAGTCAAAGTGACCAAGTGAGCCATGTAATGTGCACTGTGCATTATGAACCAGTCCTGTAGAAATAGAGTCAGGGAAAGAAAAAGGAAGGCTGTGTCACATCAAGTAGGTTTTTGAAAAATGAAATCAATTTCACAAAGAGCAATTTGGCATCATATATGTTGGCTGTAGTTAGTATCAATCAAAAATAAAATAAAAAGAATGACAGCAAATATATCACTAAAATAGGCAAAGGTCAACACGGCTACATAAAACACAGTTTGCAGACAGCTCAAGCGTGAGAGTTTTATGTCCTTTCAGAACCTTGTTTGACTTCTCAGTGTAGAGTGCCAATCGTTTAAGTATTTATTATTTTTGAAGTAATAGAAGAAACGCAGCCTAAACTACTTTCAAAGAGTAATGCGATAAATAAAATCTTACCATCAATTTCCCTTATAAAAACTGTTTTGTTTTGTTTTGTTTTCCTTTGCTTTGCTTTGTTTTGTTTTGTTTTGTTTTGCTTTGTTAATGTACTCGAATGTGGAGGCCATAGACTGTGATACCTACTTGAGTATGTCATCTCAGTTAAAACTAAAATGTTGGCCATCCCGGTGGAAGAATTAAGAAATACAGGGAACCAGAGAAGAAGGAGAAAGAAGAGGAAAGGTACTGAAGAGGTACTCAGTAGTCAGGACCGGACACCATACATAAAGACATGGGTTGATTCCCAGGTACACACACACACACACACACACACACACACACACACACACACACACACTAAGAGGAGGAAGAAAAGGGAAAATGATGCAGAAGGAAGACAGGAAACAGGAAGAGAGTGTCAGACCAAACAAGGTAGAAACAGAAACTAATTTCCTCACCTCTCTCTGTTAGGATATAGTATGAGCCTGGTTTGTTGATTGCAGGAGGAGAGCTGCTTAGCCCAGTGCTGTAGCCAGTGGAGCCTGGCTTTGTTCTTCTGACTTAGAACTGAGTACCAGTAAGACACAGAGCCTTGTCACACTGGCAGATCCACTCAGCAAGCCCACAGCATTTCCCACAGACTCCGAATCTGTATCAGTGTTATTGTCACCAGTTGAGTTGATGAGCAGTGTGTTGAACATAATTCTGGTCATTGGTAGTGAACAGGCAGACAACCACTGATATGAGAAATCAAAACTGGCTGCATCTAAAAGCTACGCGATATAAAAGGTATGAAGTATACTGGGGATGATGAATATTTTGAGATTTGATAAGGTAAGAGAACTGAGCATTGCTTATTTTAACCCAAAATACAATACATGCTGATAGAAGATTATAATAAAATGCAATTTTAATTTACAACAAAGAATGTTTATATAAAAGGAATTTTGTGAAAATAAATGAAAAATTCCACAAAAAATTTGGTAAAATGATGCTTCTTAAGCAGCTCTACTTTATTAAATTATTTCCAAAATTTGCACTTACTACAAATAAAGGATAAAAGACTTTAAATTTTTAATCTGTCTTAAATAGTTCTTTTCTCAGGAAGACAAAAATCAGTGGATCTTTGAAATTAATTTGTTAAAACCTCCATGTCTGGTGACATTCAGCAATTTATCTAGGCATATGGTAGAATTTTGCATTTGTTGAATAGATTTACTAATTTCTTTCTAATTCTAGTGCTTAATAATTGAAAACAGTATTGCAATTTACATACCTCCTAAGTGGAATACATCATAATTTGTGATCCTACTTAGTCTTATATTCCTTTTAGTTTTAAAGGTCTAAAAAAAAAATACCCTGCCTATTATAACTTCTTTTTCATACCAAGAATGAAAAATAAACTCTACTATTTTATAAACAAGACAGTTTCTAGGAGTTAAAAATAGTTATAAAAGAATGATATTTTAAATATTGAATTTATTCTTGGGAAGCAAACCTCTTTATTCTCTTCTGTTATGCCTTTAGATAATCTTTTATAATAAAATGTCGCCCATTTACAAACAATGGCCAAGAGTTTTCCAATTTTAAGACAAAATTGTCATGCAAAAAATCAGCTTTAAAAAGACTGAATGCCTTATTAAATGAATTATTCAGTCAGATGTTATTTAAATGATTACTGATATGTGCATATTTTAATATCCTTGATGCTTTATTAAAATATTTTCTCTTAATCGGGAGGTGATATTTTCACAAGTATACCAATGTGTGACATGTTTATTCATTGATTCCTTCTTGGAGATTAAATCTCTTTTTCAGAATACCTTTGGGGATTTCTAGAAACTCTGCAAGCTTCAGATTACAGGACATTAAAAATTATAGTATTATTCGCTTAGGATCTGCTGTGGACAATAAAGAGCCAGAATATGGTCTTAGAAACAAGGCAACAAAGCTTATTCTCTCCAAAGCCAAAAACCAAAGCCACATTCACACTCTTTCACTGAAAACACAGATTGAATATCAGAAAGTTTGAAGGCATTGGCAGTGAGATACCATATGGAAAGATTATAAAGCACAGGAAATAAATGAACTATTCTGTGGACTTCTGCAACTTATTGTGGAACTGGTTTCCTCTTAAAGCTCAGAGAGTGCTGTGTTCATTGATGTTCCACCATGTCAGAGGCCAAGCCTGCATGAAACACAAAAGCTGGGGAAGAGAGAGCCAGGAGCCAGAAAAGGGAACAGAACAGAGATAGGTTGGGATGTTCAGAGAGTCTCTGTCAGGTCTTCAGTAGAATTCTGATTCATGAATAATTAGGAAGAAATTACTCTGGGAGTTTTTGCCTGAAAAGATGAAAAACAACCCCACAAACTCACTCTGAACCAGAAATGGTTTCTGTTTCCAAGTACAGACTTCAAGGTCTTTTATTGGGGAGAGTACTAATGAGACAAGGAGCAGAAAAATGAGACTTCAAATAAATGCTACCATGGTGATACTTAACGAAGATCAAAGATAAGGCCCAGGGGATTGAAGTGTTATCTTGCAAGGACACTGTGTCTTTTAGAGCAGAGCTCAAAAGTATTTATAAGGAGACATGAATTATATCTGATCCTAAAACTTAAAATCCTAAATCTAAGCATTTAATAAAATATAGGGATTCTCAATAGGAAAAACACAATCTGTCGTGAAGGGAAAGAAGGCAGTAATGAAAACCAGCATAGAAATGATGCAAAGAATTAACAGGCAAACACATGAATATGTCTTATTACATGTCATGTTTTCAGCAGCTTGGAATATGTCTGTGCAGGCCTTTCACAAGAGGAAGTAGGCAATGTTTTAAAAGACCTACGTTGAAATTCATGACAGAAAACTGTGCTGTCATGACCATGGAGGTGGCCCAGTGGCTGAAGTGCTTGATTCCCTCACTACATATGTATGCATAAGGACAGATTTCCAGAACTCTTATAAAAGCTAGACCCAGAAGCTCAAATTTCAATAGACCCTGTGATCCATGGGGGGGGGGGGGCAGATACAGAAAAATCAAGAAGTCCTTGGGTAATCTTGTTTGGTTTATTAGGAGTAAACAACAACAATAAAAAAAGCCTATCTCAAAGAAAGGGGAAGGTGAAGATTAATCCCTGATAGTATCCTTTTGTTTCCAGATGTTCTCACACTTACACACCAACACCAATACACATCCAAAAGAGATATCATACAAAACATACATATCCATTAGTGTACATGTGTACACACAAAATACATTTTTAAAAACTATGATATTTTAGACAAAACCTTGGAACATTTGTCAAAACATGAGGGTTACTAGAAAGGGTACTGAATATATATACACAAATTAATTAATGTTTTTAAAGTTAATTTGTTTAAAACCAAGTAAAGTGTAATGAAAAATGTATGGAGAAATAAAACACAACAACCATTATAGAAAGTACAATGAAGGATAAGTATAAGTTCTCGGGCACAGAAACATTCTATAGCTAGAGGAAGAATGTCAAAATTAAAGATATATACTATAGTATAAGAAACCATTGCAAACACACATATGCGCGCACACACACTCTGAAGAAATAGGTAAGTGAAAGTCATATGGTTTCATTATTATGTCATTGAATTAATACAAAAATAGTATGAAAAAAGAAAACAAAGATATTAATGTAGCAAGATATGAAATATAAAATAATCATCAAAAATCATGTTAGCAGAAATGGTTTAATTATACCAATTGAAATGCGGACTTTGTGAGACTGGTTAAAACTGATGCGAACATCAATAGAATGACTGTAGGATACCTTATCATATGTAAAGTCAAAAAAACACTAAAGGGATATGGAAGAAAAAAATTCCCAAACAAATATGGTTCAAACGATAGCCAAGGGGCTATTGCTTTAATCAAAGTAAGGTTCGTAGTAACAATTTTCTTGGAGAAAAATTTCTCAAGACTGGATAATGACATGGGAGAAGCTGCAGGGATGGCTGGAAATGATGCAAAAATGTTTGTGCAGTATATTTGTGTAGGAAACATTAAATACTTCTAAAATTCAAAATACACATAAGGAAAATATTCTCAGACATAAGAAAATTATTTTGTGATGCAAAATGTTTGAGGTCATCAAAACTTCTGCTCATCATGAGTCAAAGGAAGACTGAAATTGTTTTTGCCATTCTGGAAGTTTGAAGGTGAAAACGGTACTGTTCATCCATCTGTTTAAAACATTTCACATTTGCCACAGATCCATTCTCTGTGTCATTGAACTAAAGATTAATTTTGAAAAAATTTCACCTCAGTTGTGAACAATTTTGTAGATTACATTTTCATGGATACTCAACATCCATTGGATTATTTCCAAAGGACTCTGGATTTTTATGAGAAGGTTCAGAACAGAAGGAGTCACAGAATGAGCCATCCCAGCGTTCCATGAAGGCAGATACTATTTCTGGCTCATGCTAGGCTGCTCCACACACTTCATGCAGTTTGGTCCTCAGTATGATAAGCAAGTTGACCTTTGTTTAGATCTTAAACTGTAGTTATATTTTCAGACTTGAAAGACTCCTGTTTCCTTTGTTTGCTTTAAAGATATTACCCAAGGGACACATGTCCCTGGTGCTAATCTCTGCCTTTCTATGTGTAAATCACCCCCTTTACATTTTTCACATCAGACGGTACAACTGTAAAGAGGGTTTTTTTTTTTTTTTGTAATTATAGTAATGATGTATCTATATTCTCTCTATCACTCATCGGTTGTCTATATAAGAGGTCAGTACATAAGTCTTCCAACAAAACTCAACTTGTCCTCTACCTCACTTTCATAAAATTTTATTGGAACAGCCTCAGCCAAGGTTTTAGAATCATCTATGGCTGATTTTAGTGGACAATGGCAAACTTTGTTCAATTGGTTGAAATGGTAACAGTTATCCTTGCTAGTGTCAAAATATTTTATATCTGCCATTCTGAAGAAAAATGTTTGCTAACTCTCTTTGTAATGTTTTTATTCTGTTTATTAGTTTAAATAACTATTAACTTCATAAATTATTTTTCACACTTAGTTGATTAATATCTATCATTTCTTATGTTTTAGTGGGCCATCTTTTGGACAGATGCCCAAGAGTAGTATAGCTGGGTCTTCAGTAGAACTATTTTCAATTTTCTTAGGAACTGCCAGTTTGGTTTTCAGAGTGGTTGTGCCAGCTTGCAACTCCACCAGCAATAGAAGAGTGTTCCTTCTTCTCTACATCCTTGCCAGCATGTGCTGTCACTAGAGCTTTTGATCTTAGCCATTCTGATTGTTGTGAGGTGGAATCTCAGGTTTGTTTTGATTTTATAGCAGTCTTATTGGTAATAGCTAGATCATCATAGGTAAGGCTATGATGTGTTTACAGATGGGAGCCTGGTGTGTCCACCTTCTGAGAGTCCCTTACTAGCAGATTAGACTGAGGTAGATACTTACACCAAACCACTGAACTGAAGTCGGGGAATCCTGAACTGAAGTAGGGGAAGGATTGAAGAAGCTGAAGGTGAGAGTGACCCCATAGGAATGCCAGCAGTCTCAACCTACACAGATTCCTTCCACTCATAGGAAGCTCACAGAGACTAAGCCACAAACCAGGCGGATACATGCCAAGGCTCCAGGCACAAATATAACAGTGGTCTGCCTGATCAGGTCTTAGTGGGAGAGAGACTTGAGGCCTCAGGGAAGGAGAAGGCCTAGTGGAGCTGAGCACCCTTTTGGATGCAAGGGGAAGGAGGAATGGGATGAAGAACTGTGGGAGGAGGGACTGATGGGGGCAGCGACTGAATGTAAATAAATAAAATAATAAAAACTGTGGGAGAAAGGAAAAAAAAAGAGTCCTTTCCCAACCTTGTCAGATTTATGAAAAGCAGGTAGCTTTCTGTTTTTAATCAGTTCTGCATGCTTAGTGCCTAATCCAATACCTGCTGTGAGTAGAACAAAAAATATCTTTATGGAATAGATGAATGAATAATTGAAACCATTTTCATCAGTAACTCAATGCATTCTGCAATGCCATTTATGATATGCAATAGATACCTTAGACAAGACAATCTCTTATTCCTGTCTCAACACACTCACTTATACAACAACTTTTCATGTTTCACAGCCTGAAGATGATTGAATTTTGGCTTTAATTTATTTTTATGTTAACCTTGCCCTTTTACTTGAGCTATAATACATATTAGCTACATGTGTGTGACAATCTGAAATATATAATACTAGAAATGTTCATTAATAAGTGGAGAATATTCAGGGAACTCTCACAAAAAATGCTTTAAGAAGCAACAGCATCATAATTTGATAAATCTATAAGTGTGGCTGCCCAGAGAAACAGCCAAAGTATTCTCTAGCTGACCATGCCTGTCAAACAAAGAGATTGTGGTTTTAAAGCAATTGAAACTATCAATTACTTAAAGGCACAATGCCATTTCAATGAAGTACTTACAATGGAAATTCCCCTATGGATAGATACAATAGTAGATTTCTTTTTGTTTTACTATATCCATGAATAGATGATATCCATTATATGTTATTTTTAAATGGAAAAGTAACATCATAGTATGACTTTTCCTTAAAGGCTGTTTTTGCCATAACTCATATCCCAGATTAAATAAAGCAAGAAAAGAAACTCAGTACAAACACCAATTAATTAATGTTCTACATTTTTTGTTCTTGGAGATACAGCACTCAATAAAAGTAATATATATATATATATATATATATATATATATATATATATATATTGCATGTAATCATGAACCTAGCATTACTGCTATAATGGAATATTTAAAAGTTTTGAAGAGATATAGATGACAAAATACTGCATACAAAAATATTTTAACAATTACTGTTTATCAGGGAGCATGAAAACAAGGTTTGTAGAAAGTTAAATAAAATGAAAACCTAAAATAGAAATAAAGCATTGCAAAATTTTATTCCATTTCCCATACTTTGGCTATAACTTTAAAATATGCTGTTGTTATAGAATAAATAAGCAGTACTTTGTCACTATTATGCTAGCAATGTTTCTATTTTCTAAGAATTGGTACCATGCAATTTACTGTTATTTCAAATATTTTTCTCATATTGAAGATAATTTTTCTAGGCATTCCTAGATATTTTATTCTCCATTTTAGAACAACCCTGCTGATAATGTTGCCAATTTTCTTTCTTCTCTGTTGCTTGTTTATTCTTAGATATGTCCTGCTTTGATCTGCCTCATTTTCATCTTTTATGTGATCTCTTTTTTCTATGCAAATGCTAAACACAAAATATTTACGATAAATATTTTAAACATACATGCCTCTGATATTTAATCAATGAAATATGAGAAAAATACATGTCCCCCAAATACCCAAAACAAATTAGTTGTAATGGAACACGTGCTTGAATTTTATTCAAAAATAGTCGTTGAAAGAAAATAACAATGAGAACGCAAGCAAACTATTTCTGAATTGATTACACAATTCTAAGATGGATACAGGAACATACAAAATAGATTGCAGATCAAGTTTAAAAGTCACTCCTCACACAATAATAGAATTACATTTCATAGTTTATATCTGAAAGTCTTGCAACTTCAACCCTGTGTTCACCAGTCACAAGAAGCAACAAGGATATTTGAGTGTTAGATATGCAAAGTTAGCATAGGTGTTCAATTGCACACAGACACCATGATGAGTGTTCATAGGATACAAGGAGGACGGATAAGACACATTTTGTCAATGTGATTCATGAGGTGACTGTTGGTTTTGGAGTAGATAAAGAAAGAATATATTATAGGCAAAACACACATTAAGTAAGAAGAACCATAATACTCTGGTAGGTTCCATGAAATGTAATTTGATCAGCCATGCAGAAGAATATTGTTTCCATTCAACACTGCCAAAATTTCTAGGTTATCAGAAGCTTTGTAAGTAAAAGGATACACTGAAAAGTTACTCAGTGAAACCTCCTAAGCAATGAAAAGTGATGTCAGCTACAAACAAACAAACAAACAAACAAACAAAAACCACAGTTGCTATAATGGTACCAAACTATGAATCCAAAGAAAGGACATCACAAACTGAGATAATAAAGCAGAGAGAACATAAAATTGGGAAGACCTCTGCAGAAATTGGGCAGTTTGTGGGAAGAAGATGATGGATAACATCGTTATATAAGTAGCTTTCAGATATTTGGACATTTTGTTTTAGCACCCTTTTAAGAGTTATTTTAACATTCTATTAACCTAATATTATTTCATATCAACAAGAATTCTGCAACTAAATTATCTCACATAGAACAGTTCTTTGCTTCTCTGGACCTTTGCCCTCTTTCCTATTTGCAAGTGGCACAAAAACTTGCCAGTGGTTTTTGTTCCTTTTATTTCAATGTGTTTTATAACTCTGAGGCTCTATATTTGTCTTCATCACCAACCTAAAATACATTAACAATTTCATTTTAATATATGCCTTGGATCCCAGCAGGCATAGGATGAAATTAATATGATAAAAAGTAAAATCATATAAAGAAGTCTATCCAAACCAATAGTCCAGACTAAAGGCATTGCTCTCCACATACAAATGCTAGGTTGAATTAGGTTTAATATAGAACGAAACAACATGGCAGACTTCGCCATGTAACTGATGAAAATAAATTCCTACTGGACAAGAAAATATTTACCCATCTATTACACATGAAGCTTGTGGAATGAAAAATAATGATACAGATAAATGCTTGAATGTCCTTGGGCTTGTACTGAGTTCCAATGGCTTAGGTTTTATATGTTATTATCTCTCTCATCTCTCTCTCTCTTTCTCTCTCTCTCTCTCAAAAAGGTGCTTACTAAGATATATATAGGTCTCTAAATGTACTCCACACATGAGTAGATTTATCACTAGATTGCTTTCTGAAAACCAAGGTGTCTTCTTTTTTTTTTTCTTGATTTAATCCAAATAATGGACTCATTTTCTTCTGCCTTGGGAATATATGTCCCCTCTACACCATGTTAAAAACTTATTTAAAACATAAATGAACCTCTCTGAAGCCTATGGAAGTATTTCATCATTTACTTTTATAAAGGGTAAGCTCTTTGTTCTTATGAATGTGTTTTGTATTAAATGTGTTTTCCTTGAGAAATAAGCAATGGTGGTGGGAATGGGTATATAGCAGGGATGGTTCAGCATATAAGAGTATTAGCTGTTCTTCCACAAGATAAAATTTTGTTTTCTACACTCATGCTTGACTACATGACATCTGAAATTCTCTTCAAATATTCTAGGCCACCTACATGGCATGTGCCATGTACACACGCGCGCGCGCGCACACACACACACACACACACACACACACACACACAGACAAATATATAAATCTTCAAAATAACAAAAGCAATAATAAGGCTAACATGAATTCATTCTCATATTGCATATTTGTAACATTTATAACAACTTAATTTATTTTTGAAAGATACAAATCATGATGTGTTCAAGTAGACATTTTTATACAACATACTCGGAAGTAAACATAAAGTTCCTTATCAAGAATCTCATAAATTGTATTTGCTGTTCCTAAAACAGAAAACATAGTTCAGGACCCTTCTTTATATAAACAGGATCCAAATGGGCTGACTGGATCATATATTGGCTATTAATTCATGGCTAATTTCTTTTTTAATTAGATATTTTTCTTTATTTACATATCAAATGTTATCCCCTCTCCTAGTTTCCCCTCTGAAAACCCCCCTACCCCCTTCTCCCTCCCCCTGCTCATCAACCTACCCACTCCCACTTCCTGGCCCTGGCATTCCCCTATACTGGGGTGTAGAAACCCTCATAGGACCAAGGGTCACTTCTCCCATTGATGACCAACTAGGCCATCCTCTGCTACATATGCAGCCATGAGTCCCACCATGTGTTTTCTTTGGTTGGTGGTTTAGATAAACATGTAACAAGATCACATGTTCCACTATGTTCATAGCAGCTTTCTTTATAATAGCCAGAGCTGGAAAGAACCCAGATATCCCTCAACAGAGGAATGGATACAGAAAATGTGGTACATTTACACAATGGAGTACTACACAGCTATTAAAAACAACGAATTCATGAAATTCTTAGACACATGGATGGATCTGGAGAATATCATCCTGAGTGAGGTAACCCTATCACAAAAGAACACACATGATATGCCCTCACTGATAAGTGGATAAAGGTCCAGAAGCTAGGAATACCCAAGATACAATTTGCAAAAGACATGAAGCTCAAGAAGGAAGACCAAAGAGTGGATACTTTGATTCTTCTTAGAAGGGAGAAGAAAATATCCATGAAAAGAATTACAAAGTGTGAAGCAGAGACTGAAGGAAAGACCATCCAGTGTGGGCCTAGGTACCAGAAGTTTTCCACGGAGACCTCTATCCAGGCCAAGTGGGAAGGCCTCAGAGAGGGAAGTGAATGCAGGCAGGGAGACTAAGCCTGAAGCCTGTGCCACGCCTTCCAGGTCGCTTGGTAACTGGAGCCTGGGTCAGTGAAAAATGCAGTGAGGCCCTTTGGGAGGGAAGCTCTCTTCCCAAGTGTTACAGCTCTTGGACCAAAAGGGTCAGACAAAAGAATAGTTCTCACATTCCTTTAATTCCTTGCATGGCTCTCCCTCTATAAAGTTCTGGCAGTGATTTAGAGTTTGACAGCAAGCCCTCTCATTGGCTAGAGCTGAGAGTTTGGGGAAAACTTTATTTGCATGTGAGAGGGCTTAGTGCTATTCTTAAGTGGCTCATAGCCACGCCTCTCCTATGGGGGTTGTGTGGGCAGTAACTCCTACAGAGCCAGGGTCCAGGAGATATGAGAGAAGTCCTTCCATCCCAAGTAAGTGAATTATCACTACCTGGTCCCAGGGTTCAGATCTAGCCTCAAATGGAAACCAGGCTGTATGTGCTTAGCCCATTGCTCCACAATCCAGAGAGTGCCCCACCTGGGTATCCATCCCATGTACAACCACCAAACCCAGACACTATTGTGGATGCCAACAAGATTTGCTGACAGGAGCCTGATATAGCTGTCTCTTGAGAGGCTCTGCCAGTGCCTGACAAATACAGAAGTGGATGTTCACAGCAATCCAACAAAGGAGCTAGAGAAAATATCCAAGGGGCTGAAGGGATTTGCAGCCCCATAGGAGGAACAACAGTATGAACTAACCAGTACCTCCAGAGTGCCCTTGGACTAAACCACCAATCATGGCTAATTTCTTAGGGAAGCATTATGATTTCATAAATATCTATATCACATGCACTTCCTTTTTCAATAGTTATTTTACATGAAATTTTTAAAATCAATAATACATGTATATTTAAAGGGGACATACATAACCAGAAATATTTTAAAATAGTATCCCTCTTGAAAGCTGCTATAGAGGTTTGGATTGTTTCGTGCATTTAATGATAACCTATTATTGGATACTTAAGCACTATGTACAATTATTAAAACTGGTGACATGTATTCTTAAGTATGTTCCTTTCATAAATTTAAAGGCAAATATTAGGATCTCATAAGTATTTCCATATGTTTCTCTGCTCAGTATGAAAAAGGAAAAAAAAAAAACTAAATATTCCTAAGAACATCTTAAAATATATCTTGTGGCATCAAGATTTCAAAGAATAATTTTATGGCATTTTAATTAGATATTTTCTTCATTTTCATTTCAAATGCTATCCCCAAAGCCCCTTAAACCCTCCCCCGCCCTGATTCCCAACCCACCCACTCCCACTTGCTGACCCTGGCATTCTCCTGTACTAGGGCATATGATCTTCACGATATCAAGGGCCTTTCCTGCCATTGATAGCCAACTAGGCCATCCTCTGCTACATATGCAGCTAGAAACACAGCTCTGGGGGGTACTGGTTAGTTAATATTGTTGTTCCTCCTATAGAGCTGCAGACCCTTTTAGCTCCTTGGGTACAGCAGATGCTGGGATGTAGAGAAAGAGGGATACTCCTCCATTGTTGGTGGGATTGCAAGCTGGTACAACCACTCTGGAAATCAGTCTGGCAGTTCCTCAGAAAATTAGACATAGTACCACCAGAAGATCCAGCAATTCCTCTCCTGGGCATATACCCAGAAGATGTTCCAACTTGTGATAAAGACACATGCTCCACTATGTTCATAGCAGCCTAATTTATACTAGCCAGAAGCTGGAAATAACCCAGATGTCCCTCATCAGAGGATTGGATACAGAAAATGTGGTACATTTACTCAATGGAGTACTGCTCAGCAATTAAAAACAATGAATTCATGAAATTCTTAGGCAAATGGATGCATCTGGAGGATATCATCCTGAGTGAGGTAACCCAATCACAAAAGAAGTCACTTGATATGCATTCACTAATAAGCAGATATTATACCAGAAGCTCAGAATATCCAAGATACAATTTGAAAACACATGAAACTCAAGAAGAACGAAAACCAAAGTGTGGACACTTCAATTCTTCTTCGAAAGGGGAACACAATACCTATGGAACGAGTTACAGAGACAAAGTTCAGAGCTGAGATGGAAGGAAAGACCATCCAGAGACTGCCCCACCTGGGGATCCATCCCATATACAACCACCAAACCAGACACTATTGCATACGCCAGTAAGATTTTGCTGACAGGACCCCGACATAGCTTTCTCTTGTGAGGCTATCCCAATGACTGGCAAATACAGAAGTGGGTGCTCACAGTCATCTATTGGATGGAACAGAGGGCTCAAAGAATAATTTTAAGTAGGGTATATTTTTATCTTAGAAATAAACAACTTGATTGAGAATAGAGCATATAAAGACATTGAAACATACTGAATATAACATAAATAATGTAAATTACCTAATAAGTAACACAACATAAAAAGTATCTTTAAATATGTAGCTATCTATCTACAGTTGTCTACAAGAAAACATCATCAAGTGGATCCATATTTCATTTCATGTCAGTGGTTCTGGGCTCTGCTTTCAACATTACTTTGTTCCCTTTGGGGAGATAATTCTAAATTATAAAAGTTGGAGTTATTTTTACATTAGGGCCTTATTGTCTTTTCTAAGGAACTAAAACATAGATAATAAATCTTTGTGAATTTAGAATCCAGGTTGTCTTTCCTGAAAACTTCAACTCTACTGCAAGCATTCCTCATGCTTCCCAGACACATCCACAGTTCATGCCTTGATTGCATTAGACTTCAGTGGGTTCTGTGCCTGCAATTCTCATATATATAAGAATCAAATCATATTACAGATGGAATAAATAGTTTCTATGTAGAGTACTAGTTGCAAGGTGACAAAAAGACTTTGGAAGAACTGAACATAATTTTGTATCCAGTGAATTAGAATGGGAATGGGAATGGGTGAAATAAAGCTATAGCTGCTGACAAGGGTCAGCTAAAGATTAGAACATTAAAATATGGTACTGTCCACATCACTCTGAGAAAAAGAGAGGAGTGCTTTAGTAAATTATCTATGCCTATCCTCTGGATAATGGAGTCCAAAAGAAAGCAGAAGAAAACTGGAAGTAGATTTTTATCCAGAGGTGGTAGAACAGAACTCTAGATGACATTAGCTCTGACCTAAAATAGTTACAGAGACAAAACATAGAAGATTATAAAAGATAGAAAGAAGTTTATATGATTGAGAGATAAGAGCAAATTTAGATTCTGGTCATGTCAGCCATCAATATTTCTGTTCAGAAAATAAGTCAGAAATGAGGTCAAAATGTTCTCAAGTAAAGTATGTCATCTAATCTAGTAGTAAACTTTGTATGAAACCCATGGGTGAGTTTATAGCTCTCTTGATAGAGTGCTTGCTTAGCACGTATAAAGATAACTGGGTTCGACCCTAGCACTGAATAAACTTGTCATTATTATCCAAAGACTTGAGGGGGAGAGGCAGAAGTCTAAGAACAAGGTCATCCTTTTAGCTACACAGTAAACTTGAGGTTAATGAGTGATACATGAAAGTCTGTTAAAGGGAAGAAAAACAAGAAGGGAGAAAAGAAGGGGAATAGAACAGGAAAAGGGAAGGAAAGCCAGACTGAGGGTAATAGGAGCAGATGAGGAAAATGAGGGAGAAGAGAAGGAGGGGAAGAGAACAGTGAAGAGGAAGAGAACAGGGAAGAAGATTAGGCGGGAAAGAAAGATGCTGAGCTAGAGAGGAAGGGGAAAGAGACTTTAAGGAGATGGGGCAGAAGGGAGAGAAGGAGAGAAAGGAGAGAAGAGGGGAAGCAAATAAAACGTGGATACATGAAAGAATTGCCTGTTGTTTATTGTTACGGTATAATAAAGATCATTAAAACTTTATTAACCACAAAGGATAAAGTGTATATGTGCTTATGAATAAATAATGCACGAACAATGATGCATATGTAAATGTAAAAGTAAATCTATCTTCCACCTAAACTATGTTATCTTCATCTTTATAACAATAAGAAAAAGGTAATTTTAAAAGTCAATTGAGAAAATATAGTTTACTTGCTTTGTAAAGTAAACAAGCTAATAATGTTCTTATTGCATTTTTAAGTGAAAGTGTCTGGTAGATCTGGCTCTCTGTTTGAGGGGAAAAAAAATGTCCTTTCTCTGCCTCTCTTATCCATGTCTAGAATTAAATTGGCTCAGCTGGAAGTGACAGTTACCTCTTGACACAGGTCATGCATCATACCTGAGGTTCTCCTTACACTTTACTTCTATGAAAAACCATAAGAATCAGCTATTTTTGACACACGTTTACAAACATTATATTTGAACATTGTCAAAATGAATCTTTTTGAGAGCCATGGCAGTTTTAAAGGTCACTGATAACTAGGTTTCTTGTCAAATACAGTGAAATTAAACTAGGGGAAAAAAATCACTATTTTACCAAAAAGCAGTAGAAAATGTCAGAGTTTAATGGTGAACTGAACCCAACCTTATTATTTGGGAGATGAGTGTTATTTCTGTTGATTCTTTTCTGCTTTTCTGTGTATAGTGGAGCTTTCTTTTTTAACTTTACTCTGCTGAAAGAATGGAATCTTTCAGTAAATATTTTATTGGAATCTCATGGGATTTTATCTTGACCTATTTTTTTTCTCCTGGTTTATATTCAGCAAAAATTGGTAGTAAAATATGCTACGGTTGGTCCTATAATACTTAAAATTGTGTCTTCTCTATGAAAACTGTGTCTTTACGATCAAAGTGAAACTTTGATGAATGAGTTAAATGTTCCTCTTGATACCTTATGTAGAGATAGGTTTCTAGCAAGCACAGCATTAAATGGTATCAAGACAGGTCCAGTCATGGTTATACTAAAACAAAAGATTTAATAGATACAGACTGTGTGTTCTGTATTGAAAGGATGTATTATAGCAAACTATTTACTCATTCCATTCAATGTTTATTTAGGGAATATGATATAATTGCTTAAAGTTGATTGCTGAAAATAACAAAGTTATATTTATCAGATATTATCAGTAATATATATGAAAGACTGGAATGAATCCTTCATACCATGGTACAGTTTCAATGCAGAGAGGAAGAGAGAGGGTAGGGAGGGGGGATTGAGTGGGGCTCAATTTCTAAATTTTCATTTTACAGGTAAGCCATACAATCCCAGGGGACCTTTATCCCCTTTAATAACATGAATGTGAGTATTTATTATGCTGTGACTTTGTCAAGGGAACTTAGCAACAAAATAAGATAACAGCTGTATATTTTGTAGAGAAGTTTGCTTAGAGAGGCAGTTGCCATGGGAACACTTGCCAATAGCAATTTGATTTCGTGTTGTTTGAAGCTGATGAGTTTACTTTGTCTAGATTATTTTTTTTTCACACTGAAAAATTCTTGATATGGGGGTGGTTGTGTGGATTAATCATTTCTGGCTAATTTACACATTTAAAATTTTCATGTCCATTTCCATGTCACAGTAGAAGCAGAGAAGACTAGGGTTCAGACACTTCACCAATTAATCTCATATAAAAAATTTCCTGTGCTTTCAAAGGACTGAGATTGCTTCAGTTTTTGCACTGTAGGTCTGCTTCTGGCAAATGAGTCATGTTCAATTATAAGTCCTCAGAAATTCACTTAAAATAGTTGCAGCTGGGAGATGTAAAAAAATCTTATGAATGGGCAAAAATGAAGTGAATAATGCTGCACGTGGAAGACTCTCAATGAAAAATCTGGTAAACAGGCCTGAGGAAGAATGAAAACGGGAAGCAGATGTTGCCTGATAAGACTGCTTACTTACTGGGAGATACCGGCATGGATCTGCTCTGGTTTCAAGTAAATTTTAGCTAAGCTAGTTTCTCTCAGCAGGTGGCTTGGCTACAGCAAACTCAAGGATCTTGATCAAAAGATGAAGTACACTCTTACTTTGAAAGTTACACAGATATTTGTTTTATTCAAGTTCAGGCATGTAAGAGAGCCAACAGTCACATGTCTGTGGAGTGTGGTATGCTCATATGGTCTCATTATATCTACATACCAATGTCAATACAGCATATCCACAAAGTCTGGACAAAGAACAAACTTTTATGCCTTGCCACAAACAGTTCCCTACTCCAGACTTCTTTATACATCCAAGCTTCATTAGAAAACCTTCAATTATTCAGATTCTCACACATAGTTTTATAGAAACTTATATGAGATTATCTATTATGTTTAAGCTTAGGAAAAGCTTCTATCAACCAGGATTGAAGACAACATTTTAGAGATATTAACCGTTAACACTGCGAAAATATTCCAGGAACAAAGTGAAAAAAATGTAAAAGTACTACAAGTATTAAGACACTTTCAAAATATTAATTACTCAAATAAAACCTGGTTTCCAGAGATGGATCTTTTCTCAAATCAAGAAATAAATTAATCTTCATGCACATATGACATCTTTCTCCAGGCAGAGTGGCCCAGATGTTTATCTCCTCTTTATCTTTCTTCTCTTCACAGCTGATGATTTCAGAGAAGCATATGAGGAATTCATTTGATATAAAGTGACTCCTTATGTGTTCGAGGCCATGTTTGGATCATTTAAGCTTCTGTTAGGAGAAACTGCATCTCATTTTAAGAAGTGGTGTTATCATGCGTTGCATTGGTTTGTCTTATCTTGGAAGAACTAGTATGAACCAGCCTGGGAAAGCACAAGGCATCATTCAGAATAATAACAATAGTGAACATTCAGTAAGCATGTGTTGTCTCCCAGTGATGTTTCAAAAGAGCTAGTTCACTGTATTTTCCATGTAGCCCTCTGAGGAAGTGATGGTATTAACCTCACTTTGTAGATCAGGTAACTGAAGCATTGTGGGGGTCATATTTACTTTTTACGTTTTTTCGATGTGGGCCTATATAAATGAGGCCATTTCAATTTGGAGGCCCTGCTGCTAACCTTATCATCTTCCCAAGTATGCTTCATCTCTCATTTAAAGAATACTTTAGATCATTCACCATTCTAATCATGACTTCCAATGAGTCAATAAAGATGTCCAAGAAAATAGCTCTAGATAACACCCTGGTACAGTACTTGCATCAAATTCTCCATGGACTTTTCTTATTCAATTGTACTGTTCATTTTGAATCCACATCAATGCTTCAGCATTTTAAAGGCTCTATTATACTCACAACATTGACTACTTTATATTTTATGTTTGAGAATTTTTAAGCTATATTTTATGACATTCTTTTTTCTCCTGCTCTGACCCATCCTGCATCCTTACAATCTACTCATCCAACTTCATGTCCTTCCTATATCTTAAAAAAAATAAAGGAAAGAAAAAAGAGATTTCTGATAATGGGGATAAAACAAATATCTTGAATTTGGTTAATATAATCACTGTCACTCCATTGAAGAGAATTGGTTTTTCCCTGTCCCAGAAACAATCATTTGTTAATATCTTCTTGGTTAGGGTTGAAACTTGTTCCCACTTTCTCTCCTGTATGCTTGGAATTTTTGTGACTTCAGCTTGTGAATGGCTTATGCATACTGTCAGAGTCACTATGTGTGAGTTTATACATGCATCTGCCCTGCTGTGCCTTAAAAGTGCCATTTCCTTACAGTTTTCCACCACCTCTGGGTCTTAGAATTCGTCCAATCCCTCTTAAATAAAGAACCCTTAAGTTTAATGGCAGGGTATAATAAAGATATCCCATCCAGTCTCTCACTCACTTTATCTATATTGCCCTACTCTGGATCAGTGTATTAAATACCATCTACTTTAGGAAAAGGTTTCTCTGATGAGAATCGAGTGACCTATGAGTATTTCAATATGACATTAGGAATCACTGTATTACTGTTAGTTTAACATAAAAAATACTAAGCTTCCATTAGGGCCCATAACCTAGCTAATCTCATATTTCTGGCCTCATTCACAGTATCTGAAATGGTTTTCATCTTATGAAGAGGGCCTAAAAATTAATTTAAAAATTGTTGATTAATTCCCTAACATTTGTGTCACTATTGCATTATGTCTTGCAGGTGGTTGATTATTATAGATTGAAGAGTTTATAACGGTGTGAGGTTGATGACAACTTATCTTCTCTGGTAGCATTAGGAATGTTAGTCAGTTGTTAGGAAGCTTCCAATTGAGCATCACTTACTTTGTTTAGTGTTCAGCCATCGCTTTGAGGTATCTTTTGCAGTAAGTTCTCACCATCAAACTATGTGGGCAATGTCTATTTTACCCTTTGGCTAATGACTCAAAAATGTAACCCATTTCTTTACTGGATGATTTATTTAATAGTGTATGATGCCTAGTTATGATACTGGCTTTTCCAACTTATGATGCTTCTAATTAAATTTCTTTTAGATATGTATATATTTCAGGAAAGTGCTAGGTTTTCACTGAACTTTTCAAAAGGCTTTCAGTGTTAGTCATCCCTTCACACACTCCCTCTACCCTGCCGTACAATCTCTCACCCTGTTCTTCCTCTGGTTCATATATATATATATATATATATATATATATATATATATATATATATACATATACATATATTCTATTGGCCTTTCTAATAAGATTCTCCTCCACACCACTGTTCCCTTATTAGTTAAGCTATTTAAAATCTAAATGAAACATACATAACTAAAACATAAATATTAACATATACACATCAGATAAAATACACAGTGTTTGCTTTTGGGGTGTTAAATTTCATATGGAAACACAAGAACCCCTCAGATATCTAAAAATAAATTTAATACAAAAAATGATGGAGGAATGAGCAACTTAACTTGAACTTCAGTTTTAATAATAAAGCCAGCATGGTGAAACAGACATCCTGATCAACAGAATAGAATTAGCAACATATAAATAACTTCACAAACCTATGAACACCTGATTTTTGACAAAGGTGCCAATAAGAAACACTGGAAAAAAGACAACATCTTCAACAAATGGTGTTGGTAAAACTGGGTAGCTTAATTTAGAAGAAAGATTTAAAAACAATTTTGTTACTGGGCACAAATTTCAACCCCAAATGGATCAAGGAAATCAACATATGACCAGATACAATGAATAGAGTAGCCCAGAGAGTAGAGACTTGGTTTGGATTCCTTGACAAAGATTTAATATAACCAACAGCACAGAAACTAAGACTCACAATGCATGGGACCCTTGAAACAAAAATGTTTGTACACAGCAAAAGGCACCATTATTCAGGCAAAGTTTCATCCTGTAGAATGTGAAAATGTCTTCCCTAATTATAAATATAACAGAAGGTTGGTTTCTAGAATATGCAAAGAACTAATAGAGCCAGAACCTCAAAACAAATAACTCAATCAAAAAATGAAATATAAAATGGAACAAAGAATTCTCAGAAGAGATGAAAAATAGATGATGAGTACTTAAAAACTATTCAAAATCCTCTGCCATCAGGGAACTATAAATTAAAACTACTTTTAGATTTCATTTTTCCCAATCACAGTGGTCAAAATAAAAAAAAAAAAAAAGCAAGTGACATTAAATTCTCGTAATATGTTAGGAGATGGCAATAATTATTCTTTGCTGGTAGGAGAGCAAACTGGTACAGTCACTAAGAAAATCACTGTTGAGGTCCTGAAAAAGATGAAAATATATCTACTATCAGATCCAGCTATACCAATGTTAGTTATACACTCAAAATACTTTGCTTCTCGCTATGGAGATGTTTGTTCATCCATATTCATTACTGTTCTATCCTTAACAGCCATGAATTAGAAATATCGAGGTTGCCCATCAACTGAAGAATGACTAGTGAATTGTGGTACAAATACACAATGAAATACTATTCAACTGTTAAGAAATTTGTAATTTCAACATAAAGAGATGGCGCTAGATATATCATTCTGTTTGTGGTAACACAGAAACAAAACCATTGACTACATTAACCAAAGTCACCTAATATGAAAAAAAAAAACCAACAAAAGAAAACAAACAAAACAAACAAACAAAAAACTTACTTGGATTTTCTTCAGTGTAGTAGCTCTCTCTCTCTCTCTCTCTCTCTCTCTGTGTGTGTGTGTGTGTGTGTGTGTGTGAAGGTGGGTGGGTGGTTTTATGTGTCATGAAACAGGAAAGGAGTCATGAGACAGTAAATAATGTCTGTAAGGGGGCAGAGAAGAAATAGTAGACTACATGATGTATGAAAGAACTTGGGCTAACTATGGGAAGAAATAAATCAAACTGAACTTGGAGAGGAGAAACTGAAGGCAATAGTTGTGCAGGGGAACAAATGTGAATGAAGCATAATGAAACATGGATATGAAGACAGCCCATTATTTTATATGCTACACTAAATTTAGTTTAATTTTATAATGATAAAACATAAAATGTGAATAATCAATACATCAAAAATATTGAGATAAAAAACAGATGGTTAATTTCAAGAGCTGTAATCAACCAAAACCTGAGAGTGTTTAGTCAGTAAAGGATTTTGGTTTAGGAAGATGAGAACGTTCTGTGAGTGGCTGGGGACAACTGAATGATAATTTGAGTCCACTTAGTGAAACTATATGCCTAACCAAAGCTAATGTGAACATTTCTATGGCAGGTATGTTTCATCACAAAATTTTAATCTCAATTTTATTGTAATGCAGCTGAAACAGGTAAGATAAAGAAAAAGATAAGATAAAGAAAACACAAATATATTCATTTAAATTTTCCTACAAAACAAAATCAAGTGAAGTTGTATAAAAATGGAAATAGAGCCTCTGAGTGTATGCTGTTAGCAGTTCACATTTTCTGGCATTGGGAATGTGGAGAAGTGCATATGAAGAGAAATGCACACTTCTTTGCAAGCTGTCTCCCTCACTTTGGATATTATATGGAGATGGTGTTTCTACCTTGGATATAAATCACACAAAACATGTAATGGGAGGGAAATTGTACTGATACATGGAAAAGGTCTCTGCCAAGAATACAATAATAAAAAAGTGCCTTCCACAATTTTTCAAAAGAAGCTTTTTTTGAGGATCAAGTCAGACTATGAATTCAGTGACTTATAAATCTACTTTGGTATGTAGTGCTTCTATTTCATGACAATGGTCTGTTTTTGTTCCCTTTTAATAATGACATTTTAATCAAACCTGAAATAACCCAATACTTCTAGAAGTTGCATGTTAATGCTTACTTAAGGAAATAACTTAAAAATAATTCAAGAAAAATAATTGTTCCAATTTGTTAAATGCTAAAAAGTGGAGGTTCGCATGATGAGACATGTAGAGTATTGAATTTAGAATGAGGAGCCAAGAAAATCTAAGAGGAATTCTCTTCTCTAAATTATGCAGTTATCTTTTATTTATTCACTCTAACTTGTCACTTTGCTGAGACTGTTTTGAGGGAAATTAGCAGCAGATGAAGTTGGATTTTAGAGCTTAAGACGACAAAGTAAACAGGTGCTAATATAGAAAATTGTTTCCATCTGTGATTGCTATTCTGCTTTAGAAATGCTTTTAACTCTTCTGCTCAGAGCTACCAGTGACTGGATTATTAGGAAGGATGAGGCTCCCCACTCTGGGAAGACTTGATTAGGTCCATTATCCATTATATCAAAGGTCTAGTAATAAAGAACCTGCTTTCTAATGCACTGGATAAGAATTGTCCCCACAAACACTTTAAATGTGTTTTCTAATTGAAAGCATGGTGTGCACTTCAGAAACACCGCTCATCATTGAGCAAGACCTCAGCAGGCAAGCTCTTTAAGAAATAATGTCAAGGTTTCTCTATGGGCATGGTACTGAGATCTGGAATGAATTACAGAGAATGTTTTGATGACACTTGCTGGACCTTTAGGAAACTCAGCTGTTCAGCTACACTGTCAAAACCCAAGCAAAGTCTGATATTTCTTGCCACTGTGACAATGATGAACTCTAACATATTTATCCATATACATATACCCTTCATTCATAACCTGTCTATCTCTCATTAATCAACTGATATGTATATCTTACATATATATATGCACATATATATATATGCATATATATATATATATATATATATATATATATATATATATATAAGCTTTAATACAAGATTTTTATTTCTGATGAGGTGAAGAAGAGTAGAGAGACTTGATTTTTACTATGAGAATCATAAATTACAGAATCTGATATTCAGATTTTAAGAAACACCAAAATTAATTTTAACTTTGAATAAACACAAAACTGGCTATATTATCTCTATATGTCATTGTTATATATGACATTATCGTAAGCCTCTGATGCTCAGAAGACAATTGTAGTCATCTGAGTATTGCATGTTAAATCTTTCCTAGAAGAATGTATTCTTAGAAAAAATTAAACACATGTCAAATTTCTTATGAACAAATTCCAATAGATTAATCAAGCTTTTTTTTTTAAACTGGAATGAAATAACAACCACATGAAAGTCCATGTTGTTGGTTATGCTGTTGTTGTTGTTGTTGTTGTTGTTGTTTATAACATTTTTCTCATTCAGAGAACACATGAAGAAGGAAAACAAGCAAACGCAGTAGTTTAGAATGTAGTTTTATTACCATGTTGTAATTTAACTTCTGTTTCTGTGAAAAAATGCCCTGGCCAAAGACAAGTGTTCTGAGCATGCAATGCCAGGAACATAGACAAACATGTTTATATCTTCCCGCAATGTCAGAATTGATTGAATGACAATAAACTCACAAGGTTCACTGGTTTCACGACAGCAGTTTGTGATATGATCTAACTAACCTGACAACCTGGCAAGGGATGCAGGTTTGACCTAATCTTAGTTACTGAGATGTACTTTCAAAGTACACATCACTCAGGCACACGGTAAATATATCTCTACAGCTATCGACATATGTGGTTTTCAGAATAAATACAAGTTAAAGGGGCTGTAACCAAATTCAAATGGTGTCAAACGTGAGCAGATTCTCAACTGATAATATAACAAATCCGACCAGGCCTGAGAGGGAGCTGTTGCTAGAACTACCGGAATCAGGCTTTGAGAGTGAAGTAGCAAAATTCAGCTACAAAATGGAAAGTTGTAATAAGTTCTGAGAGCAGAAATGGCAGGATTGGATAGAGATCTATATAGGCAAAAATATAGGTGAATAGCAGGAAGTCAAATAGGCTACATCAACATCATTATAGAAAGTCAAGTTTTGTCAGTTTCCAGTGGGCAAACTTCTGTCCTAGCATCAGCGTGGGTTCTTTAGTGATCTTCATGGAATATCCTCCATCAACAACTCAAACAAATGTAACCCAGTATCACCACTGGAAAGCCTTGCCTGGTTACAAAATTTCCAGTTCAAACTAGTCTCCTCCAGTACTGGGAGTTTTCACTACCCTCACCCTTATAGATTCCAGGAAGTTTCCACTGCACTAGGTTACCACACCAACCTCCAAATTCCTCCAATTTGAGGTCTCTTACTTTGCACTCTTTTCCTCCACCCTATGCCACTCCTGACCACATGAAGCTCAAGAAGAAGGAAGATCAAAGTGTGGGTGCTTCAGTCCTTCTTAGAAGGGGGAAAATATTCACAGGAGCAAATATAGAGACAACTTATGGTGTAAAGACTGAAGGAAAGGCCATTCAGGGACTACACCTGGGGACCCATATACATTCATATACATTCACTAAACCTAGACACTATTGTGGATGCCAAGAAGTGAATGGGGACAGGAGCCTGATATAGCTATCTGCTGAGAGGCCCTGCCAGAACCTGATGAATACAGAGGTGGATGCTTGCAGTCAACCATTGGACTGAGTACAGGGTCCCCAGTGGAGGAGTTAGAGAAATGATTAAAGGAGCTGAAAGGATTTGCAAACCCATAGGAAGAACAACAATATGAACCAACCAGATACCCCACACACACTCTCAGAACTCCATGGGACTAAACCACCAACCAGAGTACACATAGTGGGACCCATGGCTCCAGCCACATATGTAGCAGAGGAGAACCTTGTAGGGCATCAGTGGGAGGAGAGGGCCTTGTTCCTGTAAAGGCTCAATTCCCCAGTGTAGGGGAATGACAGAATGGGGAGACAGGAGTGGGTGGGTGGGTGGGGAAATACTATCATATAAGCAGGGGGAGGACGAATGGGAAAGAGGTTTCAAGGGGGGAAACCGGGGAAGGGGATAACATTTGAAATGTAAATAAAGAAAATATCCAATAAAAAAATTAAAAAGGGAGAGTAATACTCCATTGTGTAAATGTACCATATTTTTCTATACATTTCTTTTCCAGTTGAAGGACCATCTAGGTTGTTTCCAGTATCTGTCTCTTATGAATAAAGTCTCAATGTTATGATGGAGTGTCCTTTGTTATATGCCTAAGTGTGGTATAGTTGGGTCGTTAGGTAAATTGATTCCTACATTTCTGAGAAACGTCCATATTGATTTCCAAAGTGGCTTTACAAGTTTGCACTCCTAGCAGCAATGCAGGAGTGTTCCCCTTGCTTCCCATCCTTACCAGCATAAGCTGCCACTTGTGCTACCCATTATAGCCCTCCTTCAGAAATCTCAAAGTAGTTTTGGTTTACATTACCCTGGTGGCTAATGATGTTCAACATCCCTTTAAGTATTTATCATCCTTTTGAGTTTCCTCTAGAGAATTCTCTGTTTTGTTCTGTTCCCCATTTTAATTGAATTATTTAATTTTGGATATGAGACCTCTATCAGATGAAGAGTTGGTAAAAATCTTTTCCCATTTCTTAGGCTGCCTCTTTGTTCAATTAACAGAGTTTGTCCTATAGAACTTCAGTTTCCTTTCATGCCATTTATTAAAGTGACTATACTGTTAGTGTTCTGTTCAGAGCCTTGTCCCCCAGGCCAATTCATTCAACGCTGTTGCCCATTTTCTCATATCATATTCCATATGTTTGGCTTTGTTTCCAGATTTTCGATCCACTTGGAATTGAGTTATGTTAAAGGTGATAAATATGTATCCATTTGCATTTTTCTACATGGAGACATTCAGTTTGACCAGTACCATTTGTTGAAGATGCTTTTTTTTTTTTATTGAGTATTCATTTCTGTCTTTTTAAATTTAAATCAAAACTCACTTGTCCATGGGTATGTGAATTTATGTCTGGGTCTTCAGTTTAATTCTCTTGATCAGCATGTGCTTTTATGCCAATACCATGCAGTTTTTATTACTATAGCTCTTTGGTACTACTTTTAATTACAGATGGTGATACCTCCCGCAGTTCTTTTGTTAATTGGGATTGTCCTATCTATTCTGGTTATTTGTTTGATTGGTTGTTTACCTATATGAGGTTGAGATTGTCTTTTAAAGGTATATAATTTGGGGATTTGTAGAGGAATTTTAACCCAACAACATGGCTACTCTCACTGGATTGTAGACAATCTCTCAGCCTTAGCATATACTTTTAATCAATCTGGCTGGAATGCACACATGCCTAGCACACACCTTTAATACCACACAATGGAGGTAAAGTTAAGTTTTACATGGAGGCACCCACGTTTGAAAGTGATGAATAGTTGAAAGACAAACAAAGTGACCAATCATAAAGAGATTTGATAGAACAAGGTATGCCCAACTCTCAGGAGAACAGAGCAGAAAGAGAGGCAGCAGAGAAGGGAGCAGCACTAAAGGAGAGAAGAAGGCAGTTTTCCTGGGACACTTATAGACAGGTTAGAGAGAGAATAAGTTAGACATACATAAAGACAGAACAAACCAGAGAATGAAAAGGATCCAGAAGTTTAGAGTAGACTTAATTGCTAGACTTATTTGAAGCCAAGCAGGGCAATTCAGTGAGAAGCAGAAACAAGCTAGTTTGAATCAACCATCTTGGAGAGGAGTTTGAGCCAGAAGAGCTGAGTTTAATCAGCTAGTCAGAGTTCAGAAAGCAGAAACTGTGAGCTTATACAGCATTAAGTCTCAGAGGCTGAAGATTCTAGACCTAGATAAGATTGTAGGGAGCCTAAAAACTTCTAGGACTAGGCCTAGATAAGCAGATTGAGGCTGTAAGCCTTGGAAACAATTACCTCATGTGAATAAAAGTTACTTTAACAGGAATTTTGATGGGTATTGCATTGAATTATTGCTTTTGGTAGAACATTTTTTTAAGAATATTTACTGTGTTAATCCTACAAATCCTTAACACATGAAAATCTTTCCATATTTTGGTATCTTCTTCAATTTATTTCTTAAAAGATGTGAAGCTTCTATCATACATATCTTCCACTTGATTAGTTAGAGTTGTCCCAAGATATTTTATATTGTTTGAGACTATTGTGAAGAAT
>LR753465.1:67537-140382 GCA_902729485.2 Mus minutoides
AGAGAGAGAGAGAGAGAGAGAGAGAGAAAGACTTTGACTTCTTACTTTCCAATTTGTATTCCCTTTATCTCCTTTAGTTGTCTTATTGCTCTAGCTATAATTTCAAATGCTATGTTGAATATATAGGAGAGGAGTGAACAGTCTTGTCTTTTTTCATGATTTTAGTGAAATTGTTTGAATATCTCTCCATTTAATTTTGTGTTAACTATGGATTTGCTCTAAATTGTCTTTATAGTTAGTGTTTAGATATATCCCTTGCTTACCTGGTATCTCCAAGACTTTTGTCATGAAGGTGCTTTGATTTTGTCAAAGGCTCTTTTTTGGCCTCTAATGAGATGATTATATGTTTTCATTTCTTTTATTTCAATTATATGGTAGATTACACTGACTGATTTTCATATGTTGAACCATCCCTTCATCTTAAGTCTATTTGGTCATGTGGATGATCTTGCTATGTTTTTGGATTTGGTTTGTAGGCTATTAATTTCAATATTTTGCATCAATGTTCATAAGAATAATTAATCTACAGTCCTGTTTCTTTATTTAGCCTTGATGTAGTTTGGGTATCAGGGTAACTGGGGCCTCATAAAATTGACCAATGTTCATTATGTTTCTATTTTGGGAATAATTTGGGAAGTATTGATATTAACTGTTCTTTGAAAGTTTGGTAGAAATCTGCACTAAAACTATCTGGCCTTGTTTGTTTTTGTTTGTTTGTTTGTTTTGTTTTGTTTTTCCTGCTTCTATTTCATTAGGGGTTATAAAGCATGTAGTGCTATGAAGTTTCCAATTAACACCACTTCCAATGTGTCCCATAATTGGGGCATGCTGTGTAATCATAATCATTGAATTCTGGAAAGCCTTTAATGTCTTTCTTACTTCTGTTTTGACCAATTTTACATTGCATAGCATGTTGTTAAGATTCCATGTGTTTGTAAGCTTTCTGTTATTTCTGTTGTTGTTGATATCTGGTTTTTATCCATAGTGGTCTGATTGAATTTAGGGGAGTATTTTTATTTTCTGATGTCTATTGAGAGTTCTTTTGTATATAAGAATGTAGTCAGTTTTGGTGAAAGCTCTGTGAAGTGCGGTGAAGAAAGTATATCTTTTGTATTTGGTGGAATGTCCTGGAAATATTTGTTAGGTTCATTTAATTTATAAATTCAGCTAGCTTCATAAATTCTCTGTTAAGTTTTTGTCCAAATAATCTGTCCATTGAAAAGAGTAGTTTTAGGGTTAATGCATGATTTAAGCTTTAGTCATTATTATTATTATTTTGTTTTATGGACAGATAGTTTCCATTTGGTTTGGGACATAGATGTTAAGAATTGGAATGCCATATTAGTACATTTTTTCTTTGATGAATATACAGTGATATTCCTCATGCCTTTTCATTGTTTTTAGTTTGAAGTCTATTTTGTTAAATATTAAAATGACTACCCCTGTTGCATCCTAATCTCTTTTGCTTGGAATACCTATCCAACCCCTTACCCTGATGTAATAATTGTCTTAGTTAAATGCTGGCAGAGGCTCTCAGAGGACAGTCATACTAGGCTCCTGTCTGCAAGAACTTCTTGGCATTAGTAACAGTGTCTGGGTTTGGTGTTTATGGGTGGGATGGATACCAAGGTGGGGAGGTCTCTGGATGGTCTTTCCTTCAGTCTCTGCTCCATCTTTTGTCCCTGCATTTCCTTTAAACAGGAACAATTCTGGGTTAAACATTAAGATGTATAGGTAGCCAATTCATTCTCTCTAATTGTTTGTGTTTCCCTGCTCTCTTTGAGCAATTTCCTCCAACTGTGTGTATTTTCCAGAATTTCTATAATGAATTTATTAATTTCTGCTATCATCTTCACATAGTTATTAAGGTGTTTTTTTCTTGTGGTTTAGATATGTTGGAGTATTCAGGAAATGTTGTGAATAGCTGAGCTGTGGTGGTAACAGTGTTGCCCTGGCTATTTTCTCCTCACACTTGCATCTATGTGTCTGGGTTTGGGGTGATATGGGTTTAGGTGCTGATTTCTGAATTTGTCTTGGTTGGATGGGAATTTGTTCTTTAGTTTCTGTTTCCTCTTTGGATTTTCAGAGAGTGTGATGGCTGAGTGTTGATTGTTTTACTAGTATGGTCAGCTAATATGTATATAGGGAATGCTTGCTGGTGTTAGAGGCTGGGGAAAGGAAGGCCATAGGGAGATGGTTTGCGGGACTCATAGGACGCATTAACCCAAGGGATTGGAAAATGCTCCTGGTATTCTATTGCAGTGCTAAAGACAACCATCAGAATTAGATATCAGGTAATAGAATGGAAGAGATATGTGGGCAGGGGTGCCCCCGTGGATGAGCAGCGGATGTCTGCCAGGGTTAGAGGCTAGGTCATAGTTATGAGGTGGGAAAGAAAAGTGGCAGGCATTGGTTTCTGGAATTTGCAGGAGGCATGCACATGGATGAGAAGGGGAAGCTGCATCTGATGTTCTGTTGAGGCACTAGAGGTAACTCTGAGAATTGGAGCTTGGCTAACAGAAAATGAAAAATGTCAGCAGGTAGCTAACTCAAAGCCATTTCTCACTGAGGACTAGTTTTCATGGTACCAGAAGGTGGCTCAGAGAGAAGCAAGTGGATTTATCCAGATATCATACATGTGAATCACAGGACAAGTGTGGGACAATAATTCCAACATTACAGATGTGGCATATTTATGTTGATAGTAACCAACAGTTCTCTAGTTGGACTTAGGACACACTCAAAATGAGGGACATTATGTCTAGTACACACACACACACACCACACCCATTACCACACACACACACACACACACACACACACACATGAAATTTCAAATAAAAAAGAAATCAGATTAAAAGAGCCCAAGAGAAAGCACAAAAAATCAAAGACCCACTCATTCACACACTCAGGAATCTCATAAAAATATCCATTAAACTGAACCCTTAGCATATACACAGAGAGCCTAGTCCAGACCCATCTAGGCCCTATACATGCTGCTTTAGTCTTGGTGAGTTAACATAATTTTTCCACATGTTGATTCAGAGGGCGTTGTTATCTTAGGGTCCTCCAGACCCTCTGGCTTTCACACTCTTTCTGCCTCCTGTTGTCAGGGTTCCCTGAGGTCCTAGGAAAGATTTTCCTTGAGATATCCCATTTAGATCCAAGTGCTCCGTGGTCTCTGTGTAATGCCTAGCTGTGGGTCCCCATTTTTGTTTTCATCTGCTGAAGGAGGAAGCTTCTCTAATGATGGCTGGAAAAGGCATGAATCTATGAATAAAGCAGCATATTACTAGGAGTCATTTTATTGATACATTTTTTCCTCATTTTTTAGACTGGCATTATTTGATTTTGCCCTAGTCCCAGGACTATCTATCCTCTGATTCTTAGTCTCCCAAACACTGTAGGGTGGAGTGAGCCTTAACTCCAATCAGTTATTGGTTGGTTACTCCAACATGATTTGGGCCACCTTTGCTCCAGCATATATTGCAGTTAGAACACCACTGAATATATATAAAAAAAAAAAAATGAACCTGCCTTGAGATTTACATTTCTCTTTTGATAACATTCAGAGTACCTACCTGTACCAAAGACACTAGAAACTAGAAGTGAAGGCTCTACGTGGGCACCTGCTCAGCTTCTCCTTGTTCAGAGAGTTGTGTAGGTGTTCACTTAAGCAAGGGGGTTTTGCTCTCAGTTTATAGAGAGCAACCTATAGTCATAGGAGTACACTGGGTTCTTTGAGGATTCCAATGAGGCCCCTTTGGGTAACAACTCAATTAGACATAACCTAATCCTGTTACTGGAAGTTTTGATTGCTGACAAGAGATGTTCAGTTTGGAGTCTGTCTTACCCATTATTAGACAATTTCATTTAGATTACCTTCATGTACATATGTATTTTAGGAAGCTTCTACATTATTAGGTTTCCATGCTTCCTCTCAAATGTCCCACTCCTTCTCTTTGCTCCAACAACCTCCTCTCTCCTCTTCCTCCCTATCCCTATTTGATCTTCTGATCATAGCTGTCATCCATCCACAATTATCTATTTCATTTCTGCTTCTGAACAAGATCTGGTTTTTTAGTCTCATATTTTATTTTGTTAATTTTTTTCTCAAAAGTGAATGAATGAATGAATGAATGGATATATGGATGGATGAATGAATGAATGAATGGTCACAGTGAAGTTAAGAACTAAACTTATTTATACCTGCTGGGAGGGAAAAAATAATTTTCTGCAATGGAGTAATACTGGGTACATCGACCACTCCAGGTCAGGCCTTATGTTCATATGTAGTTAGCCAACATGTAAATGACTCTATGTTTTGTGGATGTGTTTTTTTTTTTTTTTTATTTGGTTACAGGTTGATATCTTTCCTTCTTTTTAGGTATTTTCTTGTTTTAGTTAGTTTTCTTATTTTTTTGTCAATTTGTTGTATTAAAGTTTTGTTTGTTTTTAGAAAATAATCTTAAAGTTTGGTATGTAGGAAGATGGGGGATTCTAGAAGGACTTGGGAGAGGAAAGAATACGTGATTAAATATATTTAAATTTAAAAGTTATTTTAAATAAAAAGAATCACCCAAGGAGTTTTATAAACTCCTAGAACCTAATCACAATCCAAACAATTAAATGTAAACTTTTGGTAGACTCACAGCCTATCACTATATTTCTTTAAGGTTCCAAATGCACTGCCAACTAGGGCTTTAATCTAGAGGATGATAAGTAATACTAATTAAAACTGTTAAAAGTTCTAAGAAAAGATTTTTCACTGATACAGTAAAATATTCATGTTAAAATTCTCCAAAAGGGAATAAGAATGTGAATTGTATAATATAAAGATAATAATGCTCTAGTAACTATAGTAGTTATTACATTAATTACAATGCTGAGAGGGACAGAAGATGACTAAAACAAAGGAGCGAGTAGTATAATCTATTGTCATTTAAAGATGTATAATTGAATCTTTCAATCTCTATACAATTAATAAAATATGCTTCTACCATCCATAAAAAGAATCAGAAATATCAGCATGATTGTAACAATGTGTGTGTGTGTGTGTGTGTGTGTGTGTTTGTGTGTTTGTGGGGGGGAGCATGTACACAATAATATGCTATGCATGTGTGTACATACACATGCACAGAGATAGGCAAAAACAATATATATTCACATATTCCTAGATTAATATACATATACACATTTAAATACATATATATTAAAATATAAATATACTATATATGTGTGTGCAAATATATATATGCACTCATGAAAATGTTCTTTAAAATGGTGACCCTTTAGTGATAATGAAAACACTTTGATAGTTGTTATACCTTTTTAAAATAATACTTCTATGAATGTCTCCAAGTCTTTCTCTACCAACTCTAAGTCTAAGGCAGGGTACATGAGTCTGGACAGTCCTTTGTTTGTAGAATGTTTTTTAAAAAACTGTAAAGAAAATAAAATTAATTTGAGAGCATAAACAGGACAAATGACAGGGGCAACTAATGCTAAAATTCAAGCAATCTGAGCAGTCAATTACTTAAAGATAATTTTAGATTATTACACGAAAACAATGAGCACATTCTGACACTAATAAATAAAACTAAAAAGAGAAGATAAAATATGAATCTTCCCAGCAAAATCATATTAGTGAATATTTTCAGAATAATGTAGGTATAAAGAAGTTTGATTACTTCATCCCAAGCCTATGCAACTGTTAACTGAGCCAAGTCAACGTTAAAGTACTACAGCCCATGGGAAAAAATTAAGGCAGACTGACCTTAACCAAATATCAAGGTTGACATTAATGACAATCCATCCTTCACCTTGGCATGGTGTTCCATGGCACCCTGACCTCTCAAATCTCAAATTGAAGGGTTACTTACAAGACCAATTTTCACTCTTCTTCCTCAGTATCAAAGTCACAACACAGGCACACATAGAAGGTTCCACTGCTTTGATGTTTATATACTTTTCAGGTGACTACTGAATTTATTCAACATGTTAAATTTTATTCAACTAAGCAATAACATTTTGAGAGTCTTTTCCTATCATGAGTGAGCTCTCCACAGTGTCCCAACTATTACGTTTTAAATACAGTTCTGCACATAGACCAAGCATACAACATAAAATGAATACTAAATTAGGTAATAGACATAGAATATCTAATAGTACTAATTTAAGTAATATTGATATTAAATTAGATTTTGAAGATTTAAAATATTGTGGATGAAAATGAATTAGTTTCATTTATTGTTAGACTCACAATTGATTTTTGCATATACATGGTATCAGGTGAAATCTTTAAAATGTATACTTATATTTCTACCAATCTTTGAATTGAAGTAGTTTTGTAAACTTCTTATTCCTTCAATGTGAATAGATCAATCTTCAAGCCAAAGAAACAGAAGATTCACTTCTTTCCCAGTGCTAGTAGTGTCTACTGTGCCCATCCATTCCACTTTCATTGAGTATTCCACAGAGCCGCCCTGTCTCTGCTGCTTCCTATTTAGCTGAAGGACGACGTAAGCAAAGATAAGAATCTCATTACTTCCATTTTATATTAAGGAAGGGCTCTGCTAAGAAGACATGTCACATAAATCTCACAAAGTCAGGTCATGGATTGAGGAGAATGTAATGTTTTTACCTAGATTCCAATGCACTATGCACTGGAAAGGAGAAAATTTCTTTCATATATCCAGATCAGATAATTAGGAATTCCTGACCATAGTTGTGCAAACATGGAGATAATAATTAACTTATCCATCTAACCAGTGTATCAGTTAACTATGTTGGTACTTACTCTCTTTCATTCCCTAGTATAACTGAGTACCTCTCTGCACTGATTTAGACACTTTGTTTGCAAAGAATTGCATTCTGTGAGGAAGTACAAGCCTGTGCTTGATGCTATTTCCTTTTATGTTTTATTCATTTTGTTTCACTTTACTCCTATAGAAACCACTGCTATATTCTACTGTTTCATCAAAGAGCCATATAGTGAATTCAGTTAGTTACATGTAGTCTATATGATGTAGATAAAGTGTTCCCATTTAAAGGCGCAACACTGAGCAGGATAAGGCAGCGTTGCATTGAAACATGGTGCCACATAGAGAGATCTCCTGTCCCAAGGGTCTAGGGACTCAGTAGCTGTCTGGAATTTCATGGTGGTGGCTACACAGACAGACTCATGTGCTGATGGGTATTTTAGTCTTGCACTTATCGTACATTGTTTGAAAACGCTATGCTTACATTGATAAGAAAAAATAATTAAGATAAGGCTCCTTGAAATAGAGATATTTTCAGATTCTCCTTCTCCTGACTCATGATATAACTCCTCAAATCCCTGTTGTATTTCAGGTTAATTTAGATTTGTGGTGTTGGAGGAATGGTTCAATATTAGACTACACAGTGTTGGTGTAGAGAAGAGGTTGATAGCAGACAAGCAATTACATTGGGCTTCAATTCTTCCCTTTATGTTGCAGGGAAGGGGTAAAGCCACCCCCCCCCTTTTTTTGGTAGATTTTCAAGGAATAGCAAATTAGTGCATGTAGTTTATATTTTTCAATAAGATGTATTTCCTATAACTTTTATAGCATTCTCTGTGTTGAAAAATAATAGCATAAAATCCACAGTTTAATTTGAATTACACACAAACATACAAATAGACAGTCACACACAGTGATCATAAACACATTTCTATACACATACTTGCACTCACACAAATTTCATTTTTTGCAAAGCAAAAGAGAAGTGTTGATTATCTCTGAGAGAGTAGCCACTGTTTATATCAATAATCAGAATCATGTTTGAGTGAGACCAAATGATGAGAAAGAGCTTTGAGATTAAGAATGTACCAAGGAGACTAGATAAGATAAAATTCCTTTTGAGATTATAAGATAATGACAAGATTCCCTTCCCTTTTCTTCCTCCAAACCCTCCCATAAAACACCTACCCATCTCCCATTGAAATCCATGGCCTCTTTTCTCATTAATTGTTATTGCATGCATATGTGTATCTGCATATACATTCCTAAATATAACTAATTAAGTCCATAAAAACTTTTAAGGTAAATTATTTGAAGTAAATGTCTATTTCCATAATAAACATGGTAAAGTATTCTAATACATTTCTTAAGGTAAACTGAAATTGTTTTTTTTTTTTTTTTTAACTATTGAGTATCAATTTCACCATTTCTAGAATTTTTGTAGCTGATGGTGTTATATACATAAAAATGTCATGGTGTACAACATTGAGAATTGACTAAGAAGAAAATGAATTGTAAATAATGCATAATTACTGAAAGCATCCATTCTCATAAAAATAAAGAACACAATTAGCTAGGGGTTTGCCCAAAGGTGCACAGCCAATTAAAATGTCACAATAAAACACTAAACAAGATGTCAAGTTACAACCTGGCAAACCTTTATTAAGTACTAAAATGCCAACAATGTCATTAATAAGAATTATGCAATGATAAGAGAGATGACTCAGGGTTAAGAGCACTGTTCTTCTTTAGGACAGGAGTTCAGCTCTGAATGCTGGACAGCTGACAACCTAATGTAGCTCCACTTTCAGTGTCTGACAGCTGCACAAACAAGCCACATGTTCTTTTTAGTTATCCATGCAAATCAAATAAAAATAAGTCTCTGATAATTAAGAATTTTGAATGTATTTACACATATCATATATTTACAATTAGAAATATTACTACCTTAAATTCCCATTTATCTAGAATTATTTCCTATATATTATTTGCTATGAATTTTTGATTAAAAAAATCTCTGTGTGTCCTTTTTATCCTGTGTGCTTTAATTCCATTTCTCCCCAAGCTATTACTGTTCTGGCATCTCAACATTGTAACACCAATGGGAACTGCTTCTCTCTGGCTCACTGTGGAGTTGGCAGATCCACTTTCTGGTGATAATGGCTTTTCCTCAGTGAAGTTCCTACAGCCAACATTTAAGAATCCCTAGTGGCAGTACGCTTAATGTTATAATACCAAATATTTTCTTTTCCTTTTCTTAAACAATGTACTCTTTAAAAACAATCTTCATATTAAAAGAGAATTTTTGTTTGTCTTTTGAGATATTCTAAGAAAAGGTTAATAGCAATTGCAGGCATATCACATTAAAATTTTCACCTTACTTCAAGCACAACATGGCATAGTAATATTGTGAGGGTTTGGTGCTTGCCAATGAGATGAATCCTAAGTTAGGCCAGTCACTAAATGGTCTTTCCTTCAGTCTCTGCTAAATTTTTGTCCCTGAATTTCTTTTTTACAGGAACAATTTTGGGTCTGAAATTTTGAAGGTAGGTTGATGGTCCCATACCTCCATTGGGGGCCCTATATATCTATCGGAGGTGATCTCTTCAGGTTCCATCTCCCCATGGTTGAACATTTCATCTAAGGTCAGCCCTATTGAGTCTGGAAAGCCTCTCATATACCAGGTCTCTGAGACTTTTTAAAGGGCCCCTAACCCCCACCACCTGCAGCTACATATTTCCATTCATTCTCCTGACCCTCTGGGATTCTCTTCATTCCCCAATCCCTATACCTGATCCAGCCCCTCTACCTTTTCCCCTACCTTCTCCCACCAAGATCCCTTCCTCTATCTGACTTCCATGATTATTTTCTTCCACCTTCTAAAGGGGATTGAAGCATCTTCACCTGGACCTTCCTTCTTGTTAAACTTCATACGATCTGTGATTTGTATCATGGATATTATGTAGTTTTGGCTAATATCTACTTATCAGTGAGTACATAACATGCATGTCCTTTTGAGTCTGGGTTACCTCACTCAGGATATTTTCTAGGTCATCCATTTTCTTGAAAAATACATGATGTCCTCATTTTAAATAGCTGAACAGTATTTCATTGTGTATGTATTTCTGTATCCACTCTTCATTTGAGGGCTATCTCAATTGGGTTGTTTCCAGCTTCTAGCTATTATGAATAAGGCTGCTTTGAATATAGTTAAACATATGTCCTTGTGGTATGGTGGAACATCTTTTAGGTATATGTTCAGTGGTGGTATAGCTGAGTCTTCAGGTAGAACTATTTTCAATTTTCTGAAGAATTGCCAGATTGATTTCCAGAGCGGTTGTATCAGTTTGCAATCCCACCAAGGGGTGGAGTGTTCTTTTTTCTCTACACCCTCACCAGCATGTACTGTAACTTTACATTTTGTTCTTAGCTATTCAGAATGTTATAAGGTGGATCGTCGGGGTTGTTTTGATTTGCATTTCCCTGATGACTAAGGATGTTGAACATTTCTCAGCCATTTGATATTTCTCTGTACAGCTCAGTACCCCATTTTTAATTGGGTGTTTAGAAGTCTAACTTCTTAAGTATGTTATTAAAATATTGAATATTAAATCTCATTAAATGTGTGTTAATGAAGATCTTTTCCAAAGCTATAGGTTGATATTTCGTCCTATTGTCAGGCTGTCTTCTGAGAGGCTCTACCAACAGCTGAGAGAGACAGATGCAGATACTTACAGCCAACCACTGGACTGAGATCGGGACCCTTGTGGAAGATTTAGGGAAGGATTGAAGGAGCTGAAGAGGGACAGCAACCCAATAGGAAGAAAACAGTATTAACTAATCTGGACCCTCAGAGCTCCCAGAGACTAAGCCACCAAGCAAAAAGCATACATGGGTTGGTCCATAGCTCCAGGCACTTACGGAGCAGAGGATGGCCTTGTTTGTACGCACCTAATTCTATAGAAACTTGATGCCCCAGGAAAGGGGGATGGAGGGGACTAAGGTGGGGTGGATAGAAGGAGGAGTACCCTCTCAGAGGCAAAGGGGAGGGGAAATGGGGTAAAGAACTCTGGATGGAAGAACTGCAATGGGAACCAACATTTACAATGTAAATAAATAAAATAGTTTAAACACATCTACAAATATGTATCTTAACATATGTAAAAAACCACCAATTGCTCAATAAAACAACCGAAGCATAGCTTTAAATAAAGAAAAATCGCCTTGAAGGTCAGGAACTAGGTGAGCACCAGATTTTTGCTACATACAATCAGCAATAAGTAGGAGCCATTCATTCTATCACATCATGAGAAGAAACAAAATACACATTAGAGCTGAAAACAACTCCCATTGTTGCCAGTGTCCATATTTATACATTAGAATGAGTAGGGAAGAAAAGTAGAGCTGACCAGTCAGGCTGAAGGTTTGTTGTAAATTAAAATATTATAAAAATTGCAAGTGTCACATGTGAAAAAACACAGGAGTTTTGAACCATGTAGGACTATTGCATTTTTGCTTCACAAGTCTTCATAAGGCAAAGTAAAACATGGTGGACAAGAGGGCCCCAGCAACACTAACTGCTTCAAACTCCAGTGTCACAGGCCCACATCTCTGACCAGCAGAGACGTGGGAATAAAGGACAGGGACTTCAAAGCAGGTCTCATGCAGCATTCCACAGCTTCCTTTATTCTGCTTCTTCCTTCTTCCTTACCCCTTATTTCTTTATTCCGCTTCTCTCTTAATCCTTATTCCTTTATTCCTTATTCCACTCTCTCTGGGACTGCCCACAATTTATCCTCTTCCATTCACTCACACCACCTCACACCACCCAAAGCATAGAAGCACACGTCCAAGGCAGCATGCAGGATAGGCTGATAGAATGGTATCCCAAGACTTGCACTATCTCTACAACAAGTTACATGCACTGCTTTACTGAGCATGACTGAGACTGGGATAAACAAGCGAGGTCACGGAGCTTAGCATAGAGCCAGGGCGCCATCTTTGGCCCATGCAGCCGTGCCCCCTCCCCACACTCCAGGGCCTCTTCCATTCTTTCATGAACAGTCTATAAATCATCCACCCATCTAGGTGATCAGATACTTTCTTTTTTTTATTATTTGATATTTTCTCAATTTACATTTCAAATGCTATCCTGAAAGATCCCTATTACCCCCCCCCCCCAGCCCTACTCCCCTACCCACACACCCTTTGAAGGGCTGGATTTGTGGAAAGATATTATGTGAATTTGGCTTTATCATGGAATACTTTGATTTCTCCATCTATGGTAACTGAGAGTTTTGCTGGGTATTGTAGCCTGGGCTGGCATTTGTGTTCTCTTAGTGTCTGCGTAACATCTGTCCAGGATCTTCTGGATTTCATAGTCTCTGGTGAGAGGTCTGGTGTAATTCTAATAGGCCTGCCTTTATATGTTACTTGACCATTTTCCCTTACCGCTTTTGATATCCTGTCTTTATTTAGTGCATTTGTTGTTCTGATTATTATGTGTTGGGAGGAAGTTCTTTTCTGGTCCTGTCTATTTAGAGTTTTGTAGGCTTCTTATATGTTCATGGGCATCTCTTTCTTTTGGTTTGGGAAGTTTTCTTCTATTATTTTGTTGAAGATATTTGCTGGCTCTTTAAGTTGAAAATCTTCATTCTCATCTACTCCTATTATCAGTAGTTTTGGTCTTCTCATTTTGTTTTGGATTTCCTGGTTGTTTTGAGTTAGGTTTTTTTTTTTTTTTTCATTTTCCTTGATTGTTGTGCCCATGTTCTCTATGGAATCTTCTGCACCTGGGATTCTCTCTTCCATCTCTTATATTCTGTTGCTGATGCTCACATCTATGGTTCCTGATTTCTTTCCTAGGGTTTCTATCTTCAAAGTTGTCTTACTTTGGGTTTTCTTTATTGTTTTTACTTCACTTTTTAGGTCCTCGATGGTTTTGTTCAATTCCATCGCCTGTTTGAGTTTTCCTGTAGTTCTTTAAGGAATTTTTGTTTCCTCTTTAAGGACTTTACCTCTTTAGCAGTGTTCTCCTGTATTTCTTTAAGTGAGTTATTAAAGTCCTTCCTCATTTCCTCTATCAGCATCATGAGATATGATTTTAAATCTCAGTCTTGCTTTTCGGGTGTGTTGGGGTATCCAGGACTGGCTGAGGTGGGAGATCTGGGTTCTGAGGATGGTGAGTGGTCTTGGTTTCTGTTATTAAGATTCTCACGTTTCCTTTTCGCCATCTGGTAATGTCTGGAGCTAGTTGTTATAGTTGTCTCTGGTTGGAGCTTGTTCCTCCTGTGATTCTGTTAGCCTCTGTCAGCAGTCCTGGTAGTCCAGCTCTCTCGTGAGTCCCATTGGTCATAGTAGTCTCTGCAGGCAAGCTCTCCTCTTTCAGGGAAGGTGCAGAGGTCTGGTGTTCAGACCTGCCTCTTGGCTAAAGACGAAGGCTTGATACAGGACCTGTTCCAGAAGAAGTGTTGCCTCTGCTGTCTGCATGCTCAACTGCTCAGATTGGTCTCTGAGGGACCCAGGACCCAAGTTGACTCCCTCAAAGCCCTCTTGTAGCCACCTCTCTTCTGGTGGGGAAGGTGGCTGGAAGTCTGAATTCTCTACTGGGTCCTTCCCAGAAACTATGTTGCTTCTGCCTGTCTCAGAAGCTGTGTGGCTTCTGCAGTCTGCTCACTCACCCTTCACAGTCCTCGAGCTCAAGCTGACCTTCTCAGCCTGGTCTCTGAGGGATCCGGGATTCAAGATGGCGACTTCACCTGCTTCTGCAGGCAGAGCCCTCCCAGGAGGGAGGACACCTCTCCTCTGGGGGGGAGGGGGTGAAGGTGCCCGGATGTTTGGATCCTGAAAATGGGTCTGTCCCAGATGCTGTGTTGCTTCTGCCTGTCGAAGAAGCTGTGTCACTTCTGCAGTCTGCACTCTCACCTGTGCAGACCGGACTCTGAGGGACCTGGGACCCAAGATGGCTCCCTCACGAGCTCTGGCAGGCAAAGCCCTTCTGGGTGGACACCTCTCCTCAGGCAGGCAAGGTGTCTGGATGCCTAGAGCCCTAAACTGAGTCTGTTCCAGAAGCTATATTGATTCTGCAGTCTGCTCACTCACCCTTTGCAATCTGTGAGCTTACCTGCACAGACTGTTCTCGATCAGATGCTTTCTGCCAGAGAGATTCAGTCAGTGGCATAAGGAATTTCCAGAAAGACTATAAGAACAGGAATCTTTATATCCTACCTTCTATAATGCTTCCATCATGACAGTAAGCAGGTGTACTGGTACTACAGTGTGAGGATGCTAAAGAAGAAAGTGAAATGGGAAGTACTACCATAATTGAAATGCCCCAGGGCATGCTTCTTTCAGTAAAATGAAAACTTCTATTGAAAACTCTTTGCTAGGTTTTGAGATTCTCTGCTACATAAAACCAAATGCAATCCTGATTGGCAGATATTGGAGTAAAAACTGAGTTGAAAGTTGACTCTCAGGCTTATGAGATAGTGATGAGTAAGACTTACAAAGCATCTGTATCTCTGTGATGCCATATGTTATTATCACATAATATATGTGGATCTATGGAAAAGTTAAACAGAGCCAGTGAGACAATGCAGTGGATACACATGTTTGCCACTAAGCCTGACAACCCCAGTTTGATTATCTGGTATTTAGAAGTTGGATAGAGAGAACCAACTCCTGGAAGTTGTCCCTTCACTTCTACACATATTCTTTGATGTATTCACATACACATGCACATAAACACACACAGACATACTCACACATATGTAATAAAATGTAATTTTAATTTTAAGGTAAGGTGGACTGTTCCCTTTAAGAGAGCACCGAGAATATCTCCTCTTCACATCTTTCTAGTGAGACTCCTTGCCTAAGGATACAAAGGGCTCATGTTTTATCAGAGCCTTTCTTGCTATTTATAGTTATTTTGTATGTGTCCTGCCACAAGTTTTCTCCTTTTTTTGGTTCTTTCTTAGTAGAAGGCCTTCAGTTTGCTGAAATCTCCTAAAGGTTCAATATTCATTAAATGGGTTAATGTTAATCCCCTGGAGGGAAGACTTCTTCATGAACATCATTATGTAGCAAACGCTGTGAATCTCAGTAGGGTCCTGACAATGCTAAACCATATTCAACTCAGTTTCCCACATACTTCACCTCCCAACCATGAATTCTTCATGCAAATTCTGCTTGGGGTACTGACTTGCTTTTGGCGGGGCATTCATTGGTTCATTGAAGAGCCTTTTGTCTGATGAGACACTTCCCATTTATTTTTGAAAATTCTCCCTTTCCTTGATTTATTAAAAAAAAAAAAAACCTCTATTTCATTAAGGTATATAGAAGAGCTTTGAGCAGTGAATTATCCTTCAGATAGTCTTGATAACTGACTTAAAAGCAGTTTAATAGAGCAGGAGAGATGGCCTCATCCAGCCATGGGCACATGACCTAGAAGACAGCATCTTATGGACAATTTGGTACTATTTAACCTGTTTTAGTTACATGATTATTCTGTCTAATTTGAAACATTGTCATAGTTTCTCAGGATATGATGGTTTGCTTCATTCCCTCAGGGATGCATCCACAATGACATCTATTTGATACCCAGGAAAGACTTCTTAATGCAGAAATTGAAATAATTTATTAATGGGATCATAAATGAATGTATTTCTGTGTGTGCTGCCTAGCTGAAATAAAGACATGGTGTCTTGTCTCATTTCTCAGATCTTTTAACATTTTCAGAAAACTGAGCAAATCACTAGTTGAGCTCTGACTCATTTGTAGTGAATCAAAGGTATCATGTACACTGACCATTTATCTAGGTGTTTGAGGACCTGTAATTAAAATAAACAACCAATGTTTCTCATTATAGCGTTAGATAAACATTTACTGTGTGCTAATGGTTCAGTCTTAACTTCAAATTGCTCTCTTCTCTACAGAAATCCTGTCAGATACCATGTCTATCAAGGCTATACCTCAAATATGCAAAGATGTGTGGTATATGCACTATGACTACAGTTTATAATATGTAAGAACTACTTTAACTGGATAAATTGACAGATTTTGTTATTAATTGGGTGGTTTAAATTTTCTTTTTAAAGATGCAAATCACAAGCTGCCCATGGAGAGCTGCCATCATCTGCTAACTTTACAATAGCTCAATAGTGAGAAAACCAGGAATCCAATGAATAATGACTATATCTTAGATGTTCCTTGCAGTACAGCAGGCTTTATGGTAAATGAGTGTGTTGCTGCTTCCAACCCTCTACAGGTAGAAGGATGGAGGAAGGACTGATACTCAGTAGGTTAGTGTTTCTTTGTAAACACTGACTGAGAGATTGAGGTATACTGGAAACTGGGGTGATAATGCTAAGTTCTCTCACATGGTCAGCAAGTGTCATGAGAACATCTGGGTGAAAGCTGTCGAGCAGAGGCAGAACAAGTGAAGGTTTGGAGATGCTGAGGATGTCCAGAGAATATACCTTTGTGATTTCGACAACTATGAAAACATGCATCTGTGACGGACCGCAATAGGAAATTACACTGGTCACAGCAGCAACCAGGAAAGCAAAAATAAAAACAACAACAACAAAAAAAAAAACAACAAAACATGTGCAACAGCCTGATAGTCTGATATCAGACCTTGGGCTGTCTCTTTAGTAACTGACAGACATAATGTCCAAATCACAAAGATTTATTCCTGATTCTTATCTCTGATTCGTACTACTTAGGCAAAACACAACATATGGACCCATCTATAAATACATACTTGCAAATTCAAAAACATTTCTTAGAGGTTTATCACCATAGAAATGTAGTTGAGGTATAATCAATTAAAATGTAATATGTAATATGTAATTATATTATATATACTTTGTGTAGAGCATATGTATATATGAATGTTTGAATGTATATGGGATATATGTTTGTGTGCCTGGCATTACATATGCTCTAGGGAACTGAATCTGATCTTCATGCTTATACAAGATGTGCTTTACCAGCTAAGCCATCTCTCCAGCTTGTAAAAGTAATTTTTAAATCCAAAATAAATGTACACAAAATAAACATATCAGTGAGTCGAAGACATATTTAAAGTCTTGTTTTACAGACAATTATCTCATTTGTGTACCCTGCTTTGTGGGCATTGACAGCTACTTTTGTTGATACACATCCTATTCATATGTTAGAGAAGTAAACGTAGCAAACACATTATTGAATCTGCTAGAATGAAATTCATTGTGTCTCTGTAGCCTTAGGAGCATCAAGTTTGAAGTATCTGCGCCATCTGGAACAAATGGCTTAACTTCCAGCTGTATTCACTTAGCTCTTCATCTTGTCTAAGTGGAAAAGCTGAGGATACACACAAGTGCTTCTTTTGGATAGAACATTAGCTGGGGGTTTAATCTGTGCTTTATATATACACGACACAGGAAGCCTAGGCTTGGAGCTAAAGGCATTTCCCCCATGTCCAAAGTAATCATTTCTCATTTTTTCACAGCAGGATTGCTTGAATTGTCAGTCCAGCTATGACCATCCCTCTCAGAGGGGATTACATTTTGATGGGGCTTCAGAATTTCTGAAACTCTTTGATCTTTCAAAATCTATGGTAAAAGAGGGGCTGCAAAGGAAGGATTCGTGGATTAGTATAAGAAGGCTAGTAAAGGAAGAGCAGTGATGGGAAAATAATGTGGACTCTGATACTCAGAGCTTCATCCAACATTTTGACATAAGATTACTTTCTTTATCTTGGACAGTGAGCCATTACAGTATTGTAACTAGGAAGAGAGGCATTATGCTCACACTGCTGGGTTTGAATTCATGGGGAGATGCAAATTCATTTTGTAGCTTTAAGAATATCTTTGTTTCCTATACCTCATGATCTTGCTTTTTGAAAAATTAATCCTTATTCCATAGGAATGCTTTGATGGTTAAAAGTTTATCTAATGAAATCCATTTGGAAGAGTGACGAGTGAGGAGAAGGTAGATACTTTGGGTACGAAAGAGAAGCTATATTTGGGAGTTCCAAGTTTTGTAGTATACTATACTTTATAATTTTATAATCTATATTTTATAACAGACTTTTAAGACATACTCCACAACAAGCTAGCAAGCAAGCAAACAAACAAATAAACAAGAACCAGGAACTTTTACAGCTATTTGGTTGTTTTTCTTTTTGTTGTTTAGTCCCACAAAATGTTATAATATCTATGACCATTCATACATAAAATAAATAAAAATTTCAACTTGGAAGAGATACACAGCAGTGGGGATATGGAGCCTGAGGAGACCACCCCCTGTATCCAGGCAGGACCCCTAGTAGAGAGGATAAGACAACAATCCACCCACAAAACATTTGACCCCAAATTTGTCCTGCAGGGACAAAGATGGAACAGAGACTGTCCCAACTTGAGATCCATCCCATGGCAAATAGCTATTCTTGACACTGTAATGATGCTTTGCTATGCTTGCAGCCAGGAGCCTAGCATAACTGTCCACTGAGAGCCTCTACCCAAAAGAAGGCTGAAACAGATGCAGAGAACTACAACCAACCATTGGACATAGGCTTGCAAACCCATATGACAGAGTTGAGGGAAGGATTGAAAACCCTGAGGGGAAAGGAACTCCATAGAAAGATGAAGAGTCAACTAACCAGGACCCTTGGGGGCTCTCAGAGACTGAACTGCCAGCCAAAGAAAATATACAGGCTGAATTGAGGCCCTGGCCCAAATACAGCCGGTGTGCAGCTCAGTCTTCATGTGGGACCCCCAACAATGGGAGCTGGGCTGACTCTAAACCTTGATATGGGGATAACCAAGGCAGCACCCTCTCAGAGGAGAAGGGGAAGGGTGAGGGGGTGCTGCAATTGGAATGCAAAATGAATAGGTAAATGAATGAATTAAAAATAAAGTTTAAAAACATTGAAAAATAAACAAACCTGAGAAAATGTGTGTGTGTGTGTGTGTGTGTGTGTGTGAGAGAGAGAGAGAGAGAGAGAGAGAGAGTCAAAGACTTATGTAGGAAGTGATATGAAGGAGGGGAGGGTATAAGATAGTATTGAGAGATAGATAATGAATAATAAGGCTGTTTGAAAAGCCATATGGAAATCAAAAATCTACATTAGGTTATATTTTCAAGGTCACCACATAGGAAACAAACAGTTCTGACAAAATCACTCTTTACAGAACTCAAGGTAGTCGCTCAAGCAGCCAGCTTTAAATAACTAATACATTTTACTTAATAAAAGTCTGTTTTGTACTTTAAACCATGAACTGGAGAGAGAGAGAGAGAGAGAGAGAGAGAGAGAGAGAGAGAGAGAGAGAGAGAGAGAGATTTGGCTAATTATTCTATTCTTCATTCTGACTATTGAATAATAAGAAAAGGTTTTGTTTTTTTAAACCATTTCTCTTTTTTCTTTTTCTTTACTTCATGCCCTTTCTTTTTTTTTTATGCCCTTTCATATACCCTTCTACTCTCATTCAAACCTATGGTTTCTTTTGTCATCGTGTGTGTGTGTGTGTGTGTGTGTGTGTGTGTATGTATATATATATATATATATATATATATATATATATATATATATATACACACACATATATGTACATATATGTGTGTATTTGTATACATATATATGTTTATACACACACATGTATATATACACATGTGTATATGTGTGTTTATATACATACATATAAATATACATATACATACATATGTGTGTTTGCATGTGTGTGTGTGTTCAGCAATGTAGCTTGTCCATTTAAAGCCTGACTGTTCAGGACTAGACAATCAATTGATGCACTCTCCGCTGGGGAATACCACTTCTCCCACTCCCAACTTTCCTCCAGTGCCTGTAGTTCTTTGTGTGGAGTTGACACTTCATGTTCTTTTGCCCATCACACTTCATGTGTCTTTCTCCATTCAGTTTGCCATGTCCATTTGTGTCATGCTTATTCACCTCATGTTTGGGTAGTCCTATTGCTAAGAATTCATGAGTGTAGCTTCTGATGTTACTAGTCCACAGTCTCAGAGCAAATGCCCTGGTCCTCTGGCATTTACAATCCTGCTTGTTCCTGTTCTATCACTGAGCTTTAGCTGTGAGAGTGTTTCCTAGATGTGTTAATCTGGACTGAGATGTTTGAGAGGATTAGGTCCAGTGTTTAATTCTAAAACATTCTTCCTTACTGTCAAAGTATACATTATTCTAACAGTACCCATACGCTCATCATAGGCGGTAACAAGTTAGTCATGGGAAGGATGAAAGAGAAACAATATAATTTTTTTCTTGATGTGGAGTACACTATATTCCATCTCGTTGGAAAATATTAAATGTTTGTGCTCAAATATAAAATATTACTAGCATCTCAAGTAATTTAAGCCTTTGTGTTTTCTAAGTGCAAATATGTATCCAAAGCCTTTTCCTTTTTAATTTTGAGCATCAACCTGCATACTCATTTCATTGCAACATTGTATTTACTTAAAAATAATACCTAGTGTTTATTAAAACACTTGATAAGACGCTAAAGGGATAACCAGTGTTTGGTATACAGGCATGAGGAATTGAGTTTGCATGGTCAGAATCAATGTAAAAGTTGGATGTATGGGGCTGGAGAAATGGCTCAGAGTTTAGGAACACTCATTACTCTTCTAGAAGTCCTGAGTTCAATTCCCAACAACCACATTGTTGCTCACAACCATTTGTAATGGGATCCAATGTGTGATTCAGGTGCGTCTGAAGACAGTAACAGTGTACTCACATATATAAAATAAATAAATATCTCCAAAAAAAAAAAAAAAAAAAAAAAAAAAAAAAAAAAAAAAAAAAAAAAAAAAAAAAAAAAAAAAAAAAAAAAAAAAAAAAAAAAAAAAAAAAAAAAAAAAAAAAAAAAAAAAAAAAAAAAAAAAAAAAAAAAAAAAAAAAAAAAAAAGAAGAAGCTGGGTACAGCCTGAAACTTAATACTGGGAGTCAGAAAGAAGTGAATCCTAGGGTTGCCCAGCTAAACAAACCAGTGATATACTGGTTCGGTGATCCAGACTCTGTCTCAGAGATCAATGCAAACAATGATAGTAAAGAATGACCTGATATCAACCTCTGGCTTCAACATGACCTGCAGGGGCAAGTTAGCAGTGCACACAGATGTGCACACACACAATCACTACATAGAACAAACAAACAAACAAACAAAAAACCAAAGAGAAATGCAAAGACATGGCTGAGGATAGGCAGTGAAATGCAATTGGCTTTTCTATGAATATTGCATTATTATGAATTTTGTATTGGTGTGCTGTACTCTGATTGGTCACGTGATCTGGGCGTGGGATGCTTTCCCCCATTTGTCACAGATCTTTTGACAATTTCATGTTTTATTTACCAGAGTCCATTTGTCTGTGCTGGCGCAGCTTCGGCAGCACAGGTGGCTGATTGAAGCAGCAATTAGCTGATGGTATTGCTGTTTGAGTGTGTGTAAAGAAATTTTATGACTGTATCCAAATGCAGACATCAAAACTGTGTGCCTAAAGATGTCTGACAGAAGACTCCTTGAAAATGTAAACAGCCATTTTTCAAAGCTCTGATGCTTATAAATAAACACATGAAATGCACATATTGTGCTTATATTTCACATGGTATACTTTGCAAAAAAATGATTTTTTTTCAAACTGAAAGAATTTCATCATCAATATAGACAAAAGCAAAAGACTCTTTGAAAGAATTTGATAAAATTTCATTCATGAATCCTCCTGACAGAGATTGAATACAATCCTAGTTTCTGCTACTTACTATGTTATATACAAGGAGGCTAAAGAGAAGCACAGAGGGCTTCTCTCTTGAAATGCCACTTGACTTGTAGGCATCTGAAAACCATGCTTGTCTAGAGTACCAGAAACTCTTGGTTCTATCCCCAGTACTACATAAAGCTAGGTGCAATAGCACACACACACACACACACAGACAGAAAGACACACACAGAGACAGACAGACACACACACACAAACACAGACACACACACACACACACACAAATATACATATATCACTTTGGCACTAAAGGCAGGAGATTAGACATTCAATCGTTTCTTCTACTTTAAAACTCAAAGGCAATCTGGTTTATACACACTGTCTCAAAACAAACAAGCAAACAACAAAATCCTCACTGAAATAAATAACTAAAAAGCTTCAACAATAACATAACGGGGATAATCTTAATTTCTAAAATCCTAGTTTTAAAATTGCCCAGTTTCATACATGCAAGGTGATGGTTTTACTTAGAAGAAAGGATTCACTTCCATGTGTATGAACTTGACATTTGGAAAGACTCAAGCATTGGTCTCAATTGATTTGATCCTAATAAAACAGTAAATATGTGTTATTGTGACACTGCAAAAATTAAGTAATATTCCTCTATAGTGTAATGCTAGTCAACCAGTGACTGCTGCAGCTGGGGATCCATCCCATAATCAGCCACCTAATGCAGACACTATTGTATATGCCAGCAAGATATTGCTGAAAGGGACCTGATATAGCTGTCTCATGTGAGGCTATACCAGTGCCTGGCAAACACAGAAGTGGATGTTCACAGTCAGCTATAAGATGGAACACAGGGTTCCCAAGGGAGTAGCTAGAGAAAGTACCCACGGAGCTGAAGGGGTCCCCACCTCTATAGGTGGAAGAACAATATGAACTAACTAGTATCCCCAGATCTCATGTCTCTAGCTGCATATCTAGCAGAAGATGGCCTAGTGGGCCATCATTGGGAAGAGAGGCCCCTTGGTCATGCAAACTTTATATGCCCCAGTACAGGGGAACGCCAGGGCCAAGATGTGGGAGTGGGTGGGTGGGGAAACAGGGCAGGGGATGGGGGAGGGTTTAGGGGACTTTAGAGATAACATTTTAAATGTAAATGAAGAAAATATCTAATAAAAATTTGAAAAAAAAGAAAGCAAATCCTAAAGGAGCTGTGAAAACTGTGGTTTGCAGAGCTCAGGAGTTAATGTAATAAACCAGCATGCAGCTACAGTTGTCAGCCACTCCTGAGCATGAAGCCATCCCTGGAGAGCTCAGTTCAGTTGTCAACCTTTACTCTATGCTAGATTTAATATTTCATTCATTCATTCATTCATTCATTCATATAAGAAACAAAATATAATAAGATAAACCAAATACTATCACACTGAAGTTGGATAAAGCAAACCAACAGAAGAAAAACAGCCCAAGAGAAGGCATAAGAATCAGACGACCACTCATTCCAACATCCAGAAATCCAATACAAAAACACTAAACTGGAAGCCATGCTATTAGCACAGCTCAGTCACACTGTCTTGAAAATATGAGGACCTGAATTCAAATCTCAGCACCACAGCCAAATGTGAAGACTGAGAATTCCCACTTGGAGTCCCAAGTCTGGAGAAGCAAAGGTAGGAGGATCTCTATGGCTCATTGGACATCCACCTTACCTGAATCAGACAGTTGCTTTTGGGCCTTGAAGAGATTATCTTAAAACATTAAAAGTAAGATTAATGGAATTATGTGAAGGGAAATGTTGTTCTTAGCCTCCACATGCAAGTAACATATGCGTATTTTCACTTGCACAAACATGTTAACCTCAACATATACTCACACACTAAAACAATTCATAGAGTTAAGTAAAACTCATCATTCACCCCAAATTCACAAAACAACACTAATTTAAAGAATCCTAGGGGTATAACAAGTTGAGAGTGCTGGGGTTAAACAGATATATCTATACCCTTTTCACCCCTCTTCAAAAAATTCTATATGCTCTGGTACTTAAATGGATTATTCCATTTTCATCCCTGAAAATCAACTATACAGTATATAGTTAAAATATCCCTTTTTTTTTTCTTCAGAAGAACATAATGATCTGCCCTGCCTATTTACAGTTTTAAGACTTAGGAATAGTTCCTTGTAATAATGTCATAAGACACAGTAACTCCCTCACATGTATAAAATGTATACCACCCACTTTCAATATTAAGTCGGTATTCAAGAAAAGGACAGAGCAATTACAATCAGAATTTACCTCTAGAAACATGAGAAAACTTTCCACTTCTCTTCTTTAGTCTTCTAAGACATTAGCGAGTTTAAGTGAGGGACTTCATATGGGATCTTAGAACTGGTAGATGGAGCAAGGCATAGCTCAGAAAAGAATATTCCTTTATAGTAAAGCAAGTTTAAAATTTACTTTCTAAAAAATATTTTTCTTTGTGTGGTAGATATGTTTCTCTCTCTCTCTCTCTCTCTCTCTCTCTCTCTCTCTCTCTGTGTGTGTGTGTGTGTGTGAAAACTAGATATCAACATCAGACATTTCTTTCTGAGTTTCAACCTTAATTTTTAAGACAAAGAACTACACTGAATGAGGAGCTCTCCAGTTTGGCTGGAATGATTGGCCCCTGGAAGTTAACTGTCATTTGTGCTGTGATTACAGATGTGACTGACACATCTGAACCTTTGAATTACTGCAAGGATTCGAACTCAGTTCTGTGTGCTTGTATAAGAAGAATTTTATCAACTGAGTTAACTCTCCAGCCCCCCTCCAAAATGAAGGATTTTAAGTCACATTGAAAAACTCAACAAATTGTTCAGTACTAAGGATGTAATGAGCACTTGACTAATATTGGAAAATATTTATACCCAGTCCTCAGTTTTGCAAAGAAAGTTAATCAAACTTATGCTTTTCCTACCTAAAACCAAGGACCATTTTACGATTGCAATATTCATTACTATAGGCAATAGCATAAAATAATTCAATTATTTTAAAATATTTATATATAAGTGGGCTAGAGGAAACAACCACACGGTTATGCCTGACCCCACTTACTACAGTTGAAATTATATATGGAGCTCATTAGAAAATTCAATCCTACTTAGAAGGAGGAACAAAATAATCACAGAAGATAGAGGCTGGCACAGACTTGGGAGGAAAAGAAGAGGGAGAGAGGAAAAGAGGGGACAGGGTCAGGTGTGGGAGGAGACAGAGAAGATGTAAGGGGGTCAGGAGATTAAACAGAGGTGTGTAGCAATGGGGGATGGGGAACTGGAGATAGCCAACAGAAAGTCCCAGATGCCAGGAAATCAAGAGGCTCCCAGGACCCAACAGGGATGACATTAGCTGAAATGCCCAACAAAGGGAGAGGCATTTCCCCCGTTTGAGGGATGGTGCCACTTACCTGTATCAAAAATTTTAACTCAGAATTGCTCATGTCTAAAAGAAATACAGGGAAAGGAGTGGAGCAGAGACTGAAGGAAAGGCCACCCAGAGACTGCACCACCTGGGGATCCATCCTATATGCAGTCACCAAATTCAGTCACTATTTCTGATGCCAAAAAGTGCTTGCTGACAGGAACCTGATATAGCTGTCTCCTGAGAAGCTCTGCCAGAGCCTTCCTGATACAGATCTAGATGCTTGCAGCCCATTGAACTGAACACAGGGAACTCAATGGGGAACTTAGGACAAGGACTGTAGGAGCTGAAGGGTTTTGCAACCCTGTAGAGCAACAATATCAAACAACCAGAAGCCCAGAGCTCCCAGGGACTAAACCACCAACCAAAAATACACATGGAGGGACCCATGGCTCCAGCTGTGTGTGTAGCAAATGATGGCCTTACCTGAAATCAATGGGAGTGGAGGCCTTTGGACCTATGAAGGCTTGATGCTCCAGCATAGGTGGATGGTAGAGAGGTGAGGCAGGAGTGAGTGGGTGGGTGGGTGGGTGGGGGAGCACCCTCATAGAAGCACGGGGAGGAGGTGAGATAGGGTTTTGTTTGTTTGTTTGTTTGTTTGTTTGGAGGGGAAACAAGGAAGGGGGATAACACTTGAAATGTAAATAAATAAAAAAACAATAAAAAATTTTAAAAAGAAACAGAAAATATATTAAAAGATAATGATCATTAATGCTAAAAGTTTTCATCCCTTAAGTACCTATATCTAGTGTGCTACAATTTTATATTTGCATAAGTGTTCAGCCTATTAAATATCCATCCATGGTTATAATTTGCAGCTACAAAATTCAGCCATTTTACATTTTTCTGTAAATGTCGAATGGAAAAAAAATCATGTCTAAAAAAATGTATTGATGCTTATTAAAACGTTGAGATAACTGTGTCTAGTGAGTTAACTAAAGTCAGCACAACATGTTCATTCTGCAATGTCTCTTATCATAGACTATTTACTTGGCTACTGTCCACGAAAAATTATTGTTTAATAACAGCTAAACATGCTTAACACTGCAATCTATTTATTGAATCCATTTATTTGCTAACTTTGTAAATGGATACTGAGCATAGAAAGGGCACTATGTGCTGTCTAGCTTCATTTATTGTATCCAAATGCCCTCATTGAGACACTGTGGTAAACTTACAAACTCACTTTTTTTTTATTTAGAATCTTATTAATGTAACTCAAAAAAAAAAAATCAGTAGCTCTCCTTTATAGAAATGATAAATGGACTAAGCAAGACATCATGAAAACAACACCCTTCACAACAGCCATAAATAATATAAAATATATTGGTGTAATTCTACCAAGCAAGTAAGAGACTGGTATGACAAGAACGTACATCTATTGAAGAAGCTATCCTAAGACAGAAAGTTCTCCCATGCTCATGGATCAGTAGGAATGACATAGTGTAAACGTCTATCCTGCCAGAAGCAATCTACAAATTCAATGCAATTCCCAACTCCAACACAATTCTTTACAGACATTGAGAGAGGAACTCTCAACTTCATGTGGAAAAATAAAAATTGCAGGATTGCTGAAACAATCCTGCGGAATAAAAGAATGCTTGAAGTATCACCATCCCTGATCTCAAGCTGTGATACAAATAGGTCCATTTTTATCACCCTGCACAAAATTCAAGGTTAAATGTTACAAAACTGGATGCACTAAATGTGGGAAATAGCTGTAGGCTTAGATTTTTAAATAAGGACTTTCACACACTGCGACCTGAGTTCTAGCTCACTGTCCGAAGGTAGGAGAGAGGCATGGAAAATAGGCCAAGGGGACTTGGACCTGTTTAGAAGTAGTTCTTTGGGTGATTCCAAACTCTGTGTGTCAGGAAACCAGCAGTGCAGGTCAATAGTGTCACGATACCAACAGTGAAGTTCCATGGTGTCACCAGATATGAGTCAACAACAGCTGAGGCCAATGTTGAATCAGCATGAGTCAGCAGGAGAGACCAGGACCAGCCAAAATGCCAGGAGTTCTCTGCAGTGCCTCTCAATGAAGTAAAGATCACCTCAGATGCAAGACCAAAGAGGCATTGCACAGGGAGCTATGCAAGTGCGCTGTCCCTGTCCTTGGAGACCCACTTACTCTTTTCAAACACTATGTGTCCTCCCATGGGTCTTGCCTCAGTAAAACATCACATGAGTCTGCCTTAGCAAAAAACCATATGAGTCTGCATCACATGACATAAGCAGAAACTTCCACTTCAATTAGCATTGAGTGCAATAGTATAGGAGAAAACTTCCAGAAAAGAACACTATTGGCTCAGCCTCTAAGATAAAAAAATTGATAAACATAACCTCATGAAACTGAAAAGCTTCTGTAAGTCAAAGGACACTGTCAATAGGAAAACAAAACAAAACAAAACAAAACAAAACAAAAGGCAGACTAAAGATTAGGAAAAGAGCTTCAGCAACCCTTTATCTGACAGAAGGCTAATACTCTAAATATATAAAAACATATATAAATATATATAATATATAAAAATATAAAAAAATATTAAAAACACAGGCATCTTGATATTTGCACCCAAAGTTAGATGTCAGCAAACCAAATAACCCAATTTAAAAATGAAGTACAAAGATGAACAGAGAATTCTCAACAGAGAAATCTCTAATGGCTGAGAAACAATTGGTACTGGTATAGCAACAGACAGGTAGACCAATGGAATAGGATCGAAGACCCAGAAATGAATCCACACACCTATGCTCACCTGATCTTTGACAAGGGAGCTAAAACTATCCAGTGGAAAAAAGATAGCCTTTTCAACAAATGGTGCTGGCACAACTGGCAGCTATCATGTAGAAGACTGGGAATTGATCCATTCTTATNAATAAAAGTTGAAAAAAAAAAAAAAAAAGAAATGTTCAATGTACTTAGTTATCAGGGAAATGCATTACAATCACCAATTAAAGTCCACTCAAACACCCCTGGCAGCAGTGCATTCTTTGCTACCTGTCCCAGTGTTCTGAATTAAAGACATACTCATGAAGCCTTATATATTTATATGCCCTAAACAGTTCAATGGCTGGGCACTCCCAAATTTCCATGTGGCTAACTAGCACCTCCCCTCTGATATTCCTGAGATATCACTTACTAAAATCTATATTCCATCTTTTCGACCCTAGACCCAATGGGGTGCAAGGGGTGGGGCTGCTTTTTCTTAGCTCATACATGATTCCTATGCCTTCACTTATGCAACTCTCAGGCTTGGTCCTTACTCCTTTCCCAGCATGGCAATTCTAAATCCTTTTTCTTTTGGTCCCCTTGCCAGCAAATCTTAAAGTCCCACCTCTGTCTCACTGTCCAGCCATTGACAACTGGCAACTTTATTTACCAATCAGAACCAACTGGGTGCAGAGACACTCAGCATCTTACATGTGGATTTTTGTGAAATTTTGGGAACCCAATTAATATAATACAAACATTAGACCAAATCCACAAGAGAAATGCAAATCTAAGCAACTCTGAGATTCCATCTTACATCTGTTAGAATGGCTAAGACTTGGTGGTGCGGCTGTAGAGCAAGGGGGACACTCCTCCATTGCTGGTGGGAGTGCAAATTTGTATGGCTACTTTGGAAATCAACTTGGCAGTTTCTCAGGAAAGTGAGTATAGGTCTACTTCAAGACCCAGCTGTACCACTCCTGGGCATATACCCAAAATCCTCTACCATAGTACAAGAACATTTGCTCAACTATCGTAGCAACTTTATTTATAATAATCAAAAACTAGAAACAATACAGATGTTCCTCAACCAAAGAATGGATAAAGAAAATGTGGTTCAGTTACACAAGGGAATGCTACTCAGCTATTAAAACACAGTTATCTTGATATTTGCACACAAATGGCTGTAACTAGAAAATATCTTCCAGAGTCAACTCATTTGTACCCTTGGGGACTTCCAGAAACTGAACCACCAACCAAAAAGCATAAACAGCAGAACAGAGGCCCCTTGTACAGACTTAAAAGCTTAGTCTTCATGACGGTCCTCCAACAACTGAAGCAGAGACTTAAACTGTTTAATCTGCCTGTGGACACTGTCCTCCTAACTGGGCTGTCTTGGCTGGGCTCAGCAGCAAAGGATATACCTGGTCCTGCAGTGACTAGTGGTGTCAAAGTAGGTTTGTACCCAGGGAGAACCTCACCCTTCTCAGAAAAAAAGGGGAGAGTGGCAGGGGAGAGTAGCCATGCAAGGGAGGCCTTGAGGGAAGGACTGAGATTGTAATTTTTTTTAATTAGATATTTTCTTCATTTACATTTCAAATGCTATCCTAAAGGTCCCCTATACTCTTCCTCTGCCCTGATTGTCATTTAATGTGGATAAATATAATAATTAATGGGAACAAAATTTAAATTAAAACATAATTATTTTCTTGATATGCTTTATATGTTTTATGTACTTGTCAATATTATGAAACAACTTAACACATCTTAAAAGTAACATGGAATCCTTATTTGTCATTCTGACTGGAAAATTATCACTGTGAAAAATGGGATTAACTGGTGTTTATTACCTTGTAACATGCTCAGGTTTGTGATATAACTATGACACATCTAAAAAGAATCAGGAGAAAACATGAGCTAAAATCCACATTGAGAATATGTACCAGAATAATTAAATACTATTCTAACATATCAATATAGTCAATTACAAAATGATTCAAACAATGTTCTAAATTAAGGAAAATTAGACAGGCCAGGAAACCTCATGAAATAGATCACTTTAATTGGTGGTGGTGGTGGTGTGGTGGTGGTAGTGTGTGTGTAAGTAACATTTACAATTTACAGGGACAATTGCTAAAATCCATAACAAGTATGCCTGTGAAAGACTGGCCTTGTACCAACACCGATTTCCTGAGTTTACAGACTGTGCATTTGTATGAGAATATTTGTTTCCAGCTAAAAGATAATGATGTTGGGCAGCAGGGACATTTATATGCGGCATCCTTTCAAAATTATTAGAAAAATAAAATATGTTCTTAGGTACAAGAACAAGAGGGAATAAGAGCAAAGGCTCCAGGGAAACATCTGGTAACCTCAGAGGAAATCATGTTGGAAAACTTTGGGTTCTCCTTGAAACATTTCCACAAACATGACTGACACTGAGAAACGAGGCATGATGCCAGCCTTGTGATCCTAGTACTTGAGAAGCCAGGCAGGAGATCATCACCAGTTTAATGGTGGCATGGTGAGTTCTAGGCCAATCTGAACAAGAAAAAACTTGCCTAAAGCAAACAATTATATCAGATTAAAAGCAAATCAAAGAAATACAGTATTTAAAATGTTGCTTAATATATTTACTAACACACTCTATAACTTGAGAAACAGTTTTTCTCAATATCCATATAAAGTTAAACAAATATTTCATTTTAAGAAGTAGGTTTTATAAACAACTTTGATTTTTATTGAAAACATATCATTTTCCACTTCATTAAAAGCTTGGAAACAGTTTTTAATTATAAACATGCATGCGAGAATATCCATAGACATGTAAACATGCATATACAAATGCATACTACACACACACACACACACACACACACACACACACACACACACTCATCTAGACAAACAATGAAAAACTGAAAAGTATATTAAAATTACATAATAAAATGAATATACTCATAAACATATAGCACTCACTTAATGGCTTCTAGGAGCAAATGATATCACTGTAAAACTTACTGTGTCCTAGGCTATTTCTCTGAAATTCTACAAGCAATGATAAATGTTTGGCAAGAACATGATATTCTTCTATTACAAATTTGTTTCAAAATACACAAAAATTGAAAGGCTAGAATAATGACACAAAATAGAATCTTGGGCTTCAAAATTATCAGTATCCATGATCTGCCAGCCTGCTCATAGAAGAACACTGAGCATCAAATCTTCCATGCGATTTTTAGACTACTCAAAACACTTATTTATTTTCTTTTTCCAATTTTTTAATTAGGTATTTTCTTCATTTACATTTCAAATACTATCCCAAAAGTCCCCTATACCCTCTCCCCGCCCTGCTCCCCTACCCACCCACTCCCACTTCTTGGCCCTGGTGTTCCCCTGTACTGGGACATATAAAGTTTGCAAGACCAAGGGGCCTTGCTTCCCAATGATGGCCAAATAGGTCATCTTCTGCTACATATGCAGCTAGAGACATGAGCTCCGGGGTATGCACTCACTGATAAGTGGATATTAGCACGGAAACTTAGAATACTCAAGATACAATTTGCAAGACACATGAAACTCAAGAACGAAGACCAAAGTGTGTACACTTCACACCTTCTTAGAATTGGGAACAAAACACCCATGGGAGGAGATACAGAGACAAAGTTTGGAGCTGAGACAAAAGAATGGACCATGCAGAGACTGCTGTACCTGGGGATCCATCCCATAATAACCACCAAATGCAGACACTATTGCATATGCCAGCAAGATTTTGCTGAAAGGATCCTGATATAGCTGTTTCGTGTGAGGCTATGCCAGTGCCTGGCAAACACAGAAGTGGATGCTCACAGTCAGCTACTGGATGGAACACAGAGCCCCCAATGGAGGAGCTAGAGAAAGTACCCAAGGAGCTGAAGGGGTCTGCAACCCTATAGGTGGAACAACAATATGAACTAATCAAAACAGTTATTAATGCTGGAGTTCCCAGTTTGAAAGATCTCCTATATAAACAGAAGTTAGGAGATGGTTCAATCTGTGAAATGCTTGCCATGTTTAGTTCCCAGAATTCACATGAAAAAAAAGTGCTACATGTGTGGACACTTAGAATGATCTGAGTATTGGAGATTTAGAGGTTAATACAGGACAGCCAGCCTGATCTAGTTAGCAACTTCAGGCTAGTAAGAGGTTGCATCTCACAAACATCACAATTGGTGGTATTTGAGGAAAAGCAGCCAAAGCTGAGCTCCGTCTTCCACACACAGGCACACACACACTGACAATGCAGACACATACAAACGTGCACATGCATAAACAGCTGCCCCCTAAACTAAAGATATTAACATTGGTGAATGTTGTATTATCAAACTATTATCATTACAAAATAAATATGTGAATAAAGACATTTTATGAGAAATATGTAAAATATCACATCCAGTATATAAATGATAAAATGGTTGATAGATTTGGCAGGTTGCAGCTATATCAAAGAGAAAATCTTATTTTAACTTTATATCTTTAACTTGTCTGTAATAGGTTAGTAAGAAGATTTAAGATTCAAAACAGTATTCGTCTTTGACCAGATAAGCTAAGCATCTATTCCATTTTTGACAATCTTAAACGGAACAGACAATCTCAATAGTGAATGAGCAGCAATTACCTCTTATCGTAGACTCTTTCTCTCTGACCCCTTCTCAAAATAGTTATACCTCTGCATTTGAATAATTTGATAAACAATGAATGATTTCTCTATTGATTTGGTAAGCCATAATGCTGTCAAGTAGAAATGCTGCTGTAAAATACATTTAAATCTGACTGCCACAGAGCTGGTGATTGAGGGAATGTAGAATAATGTCTGAGCATTTTTCTTACATATTTAAAAGATATTTGGATATTTAGGCCATGTTTTCATAGTGCAGCGTACAGACTTAGGCTAAAATGTGATCCAGGACATAAATAACCTTAGCCTAAAATATGATGGAGGAAATAGCAAGAAAGACACTCCATGTGACTAAAGAGTTGACTGAACAATGCACATAGAAAATCTTATAATCCAGGCAAACTCAGGTTTCAGAACTTAGAATTTTGGGTCAGTTGCATGAACATTATGTATGCTTTTCTGAAGTGCTGCTTTAGCTTAAAATTTATTTCTAATTTCTCCTGTATGGCGGACTATGCTGATACACCTTTCAATGAATAATATCATTTGGAAATCTTAAAGGTAGATAACAGGGATATTGAACATTTTGTGACACTCATGTTGCTGGCATTTGTCCAGTTTCTGCCATGTGTTGGACTGAGAATAGTGGCTTGGGATAAGGCGGCTGGAACTCTTTGCATAAGGTCTGATGTCATTTCTGCATATAGCTTTTATTGAGTAAGGCCATGATCACATTTATACTCACCAAGAATGTACTGTTGATGGCCACAAGTGATGGGCGTAGACAAAGAAAATTAATTACTCAGACATGGAGATGTCAGTGAAGGATTTAATGGGTTCTTTCATCATGACCTAGTTGATAAGACGTGAAAACAATGTGTGGAGTGAAAAACTTGGCATTGGAAATGATGGGGGATTCACATCCATATGAGTGGACGTCTCTTGTGACTTTGTGTGATGTCTTTATCCTTGCACATATCTAGTTTTCAAAATCATGAATAACAGCTTAGGTGCTAGGCCTATGAAATCTGTGAGTAAAATAACGCTACAGAAAAATATTTTATGTCAAGAAGACAGATTAAGAATTGGGAGAATAGCCAGGCAGTGGTGGTGCACACCTTTAATCCCAGCCCTTGGGAGGCAGAGGCAGGTGGATTTCTCTGTTCAAGGCCAGCCTGGTCTACAGAGTAAGTTCCAGGAAAGCCAGGGCTATACAGAGAAACTTTGTATCTAAGACACAAATGGACAAAACCAAACCAAACCAAACAAACAAAACCAGAAAACAAAAAAAAGAAAAAAAAAAAAAGAATTGAGAGGAAAAAAGATATTAGATAATTGGACACAAACCAATAAAAGTAGTAATTATTTCTGTTTTTCATTCAAATGTATTTTTAAATGTTCACTGACCATTTCATTTGTTGATATTCTTGTAATTTTCTATACACGTTTACTCTTATCAACATTTTCTTTTTAATAATTATTTATTTACTTTATTATGTGAATACACTCTAGCTGTCTTCAGACACACCAGAAGGGGGCATCAGATCCCATTACAGATGGCTGTAAGCCACCATGTGGTTGCTGGGAATTGAAATCAGGATCCCGGGAAGAGCAGTTAGTGGTCTCTCCTGCTCTTTCAACATTTTCTTTATGATATAGAAGAGAAATCTTCTCCAATTAGTAGAATGTTTATGCATTTATTTAAAGACTTAGGTGTTTTCACATGCTCTGAGAACTTCTGTGTCTAGTACACTTCTTTTTTTTTCACCAAAGGAAAAGGGAAGCTAAGGAATAATGCCAGTACTGAAATAGAGCTTAAAAGTGAAACCTCGTCAATAATGTATACAACACTTGTCTCAATTTTGTTTTCAATTTGTCTCTCTGTAAGGACTATCAAATAGAGGGGAGGAGTAGAGAGTGCCAATCATTACAATTCTTTTAAAAGCATATAATTAAAAAATGTAAAAAAAGCATAAAAATAATGTGGGTACACATGTGAGATACATGGTTGAATAATTGATCTTCTGTAAGAAATATTGTATACTTGTTCAAACCATGATCAATGGAAAATGAATCATTGTGTAACTTACTAACCTATAATAATGCAAATAGGTTTAAAATAGTTACATATTCTCTAAATTTTATTATGTACAATGTAAATGAAACTCAAAAAATGACTGAAAGAGAACATAAAACATTGATTCATAATTAATAATCTCTCATAATGAAAATGTTGGGGCTGTGATTTTTATCTTTTATTTTATTTGAAAGTATATCACAGAGAGACACAGAAATACAGACACACAGGCAAACACAGACACACACAGAGAGAGAGAGAGAGAGAGAGAAAGAGAGAGAGAGAGAAAGAGACAGAGAACTAAGAGATGTTGGTCTCATGGGATGCTGTAATCTGCAATGATGAAGGCAGGAAATATCTCACTCACTCACATTTACTTTCTGTGCCCCAATGTCACCATTAATCAATATTGCACATATATTAATAGATACATCAGTTTATTGATAAAAGTTTAAAACCCATTAAAAGAAACATTTTATTTTCTGTAATTTCTAAGGATATAATTTTATGGTGCTTTATAGAAAATAGACACCATGAAACACTTTCTAGATGAATGAATTATGAATCATCAAAACCATAAATTAATAAAATGCTTTGACTGAAGAGCCACTTTTTCATAAGTGACCATACAACATGTACTACATTTAAATTATTGCCCAGATTCAATTTCAGGGCAGTCTATTTGAAGATAAAAAAATGAAATCAATAAATCAATAGAGTAGAAAATGTGACCAATCCATGACAACATGACATGAGGTTGGCTCTTTGCCTCAGGCAGGACCAAACTGACATTTCTAAATAGAGCCATAGGGAATTTTTTACTTAAAAATGCTGAGATAAAATATTTATATGAAGAGTGAAGAGGAACAATTACAAATATTTATGTTACCATAGTATGTCACAAGTTCATGTTAGCACACTTTGGAAAATATATTCCCTGCACTTGTATTAAAGTACATGAGTCTCATGGCGTTCTCACAATGCCACCCTAAGGCATTTTAAAGAGTTAACCAATATATTCATCTATAAAAATAAATATACGTAGCTGCCTATATAAGAAAGCTATATCTCAAAATATTCTCATGGTTATATGTGATAGTAGATTGAATAAACATGCATCTATAATGGTCTAAATGAATACAAACCCCTTTTCAGGAATATGTACATTTATTTATATCCTCATAAACGATCACATAGACTTTGCCTTCTCCTCTCTCAGGGAACATGAGCTAAGTTATATAAATATTATCAGCTTGCAAGAGTCAAAGAAAACAATTTTGAGAAGTGGCTGCAATTAATTATCACCGATTCTGGGCCAATGAGTATCCAGCTGCAAACGATATGAGATAAAGTATTTCACTGTGAAACTATGAGTTTTATAAATAAAATTTGCCTTCTTTCAGAATGTGTGTCTACACATCAATGAATGTGAGCACATGATGAATAAACTTGCAAAAAGAACTGGGCAAAACAGTTGCTACTTGTACAACGTGCAAACAGATACCAATTTTTCTAAGGCTATATTGTGTAAATGGCACAGCATCACTAAAATGTAATATTTTTTAAAGCAGTTAAGTGGTATTTTTCAAAGCTCTGCTTTGTTCTAGGTCTCAATATATTTTACCAACTATTCTTTCAAAAATCTTGCTGGAAAGACATCTCTTAAGGTTAATATCTTCATTTGTATAACAATTGCGATGCTACCTTTACAGGGGAGAGAGCCCAGAGGGCTAAGACAAGGAGTACATATGCTTGTACCCCCATAAGTAGCTGTGTTCTGTCAGAGAAGGTAACTTTATCCCAGTGACAGGATTTGGGGTGTCTTTGTTATTACTCCTGTTTCTGTGACCAAATATCCTGACCATTGTAACAATGTAAGAGAGAAAGGGCTTGGTTCTGCTCACAGCTAGAAGGCAAAGTCCACCCCGTGTTAGAGAAGTCCTGGTGGCAGAAGGTTGAAGTGTATTTTATTTTATTTTATTTTTTATTTTTTATTTTTTATTTATTTTTAGGATACGGAGAGCAAGGAAGTACTGTGGTGAGCTTACATTTTAATTTTATTCAGTCTTAGATGGCTGCTCATGGAATAGTTGTCTACTTCAAATACCATAATAGATAATAGATAAGCAGTCACATGTGTGCCAAAAGGTTTGTCTTCTAGATGTTTTAGATCCTATTGAGTGGATGTTAGTACTCACCCTTGCCCTTAGTAAACCTCTTTAATTTTAGCTAATAGTGAATTATCCTTGTTTTAAATTAAAGCATAACCAGATTAGATTTGCAATAAGAATCAAAGTGTGGCTCTAATTTCGCAGCACCAGGGCAGCTGCTGCTCTCTATCACTTGACTGATGTGTCCTAGCATATAATCTTTGGCACCTGTGTTTATGGTGAACCACCTTGAAGGTGCATCAGTTGCAGATATGGTCTCAATCTAGATAAAAGCAGCCTTCTGTTTCTATGCCATGACTGCTGAATTCTACCTGTTATGGGCCATTAATTTCTTTCTTTTTTTTCAGTTTTTTTATTAGATATTTTCTTAATTTACATTTCAAATGCTATCCTGAAAGTTCCCTCCCTCCTCCCCCTGCCCTACTCCCCTGCCTACCCACTCCCACTTCTTGGCCCTGGCATTCCCCTGTATTGGGGCATATAAAGATTGCAATACCAAGCGGCATCTCCTCCCAATGATGGCCGAGTAGGCCATCTTCTGCTACATATGGAGCTAGAGACAGGAGATCTGGGGGTTCTGGATAGTTCATATTGTTGTTCCTCTTCTAGGGTTGCAGACCCCTTCAGCTCCTGGGGTTCTATCTCTAGCTTCTCCATTGTGGGCCCTGTGTTCCATCATATAGATGACTTTGAGCATCCACTTCTGTATGAAACAGCTATATCAGGGTCCCTTCAGTAAACACTTGCTGTCCTATGCAATAGTGTCTGAGTTTAGTGACTGATTATGAGATGGATGCCCCTGTGGGGTAGTCTCTGTATGGTCCATCCTTTCATCTTAGCTCTAAACTTTGTCTCTGTAACTCCTTTCATGGGTATTTTGTTTCCTATTCAAAGGAGGAATGAAGTATCCACGCTCTGGTCTTCCTTCTTGATTTCTTGTGTTTTGCTTATTGTATCTTGGGTATTATGTCACCTTCTTTGTGTTTAAAAATGGCTCCGAGACTAGACAACCAAGAGAACATGGACTTGAAAGGCTGACGTACTATTAGATTAAGATTCCAGAACTGACAAACTGTGGGCTCCTGACAGGAGAACCTCCATTGCCTCATTCAAAGTAAGCTTTGCTATACATTAAGTGCCTCATGTTGAAGCAATTTCACAATGCTTCAATGGCACCAGGCATAGTCAGTACACATATGTGCAACTAGGGAAAACACTCATACATAAAAAAATAATAAACAAGCAATCCAAAATGACACAATGCAAGGAAGGCATTTTATGCTAGGACACATCAGTCAAGTGAAAGAGACCAGCAGCTGCCCCGGTGCTGCTAAATTAGAGCCACACTTTGATTGGGAGACATATGGACTAGCTGCAGGGAAATGTGGATTATAGAAGATCATAATATTTATACATCTTTAAAATTATTAAAAAGAAGGGAAGTTTAAAATTGTTATGATTACCACTAATAATACACTGTGAAAAATAAAATATAAATATGATGTCTTTGATAGGACTTTAATGGAATATTCAGTCTAAAAGTATATAGAAAAAATATAAAAAGGACATCATTTAAGATAACAGATATTTAGAGTACAAGAGATCCCATGCAGGGGTGACACCACAGAGAGTGCTTATGATACTCTGCATGTCTGAATATTGGACCAGTGTTGGGAGATGATAGTAGATAACCCCAGGTATAAGAAAATGAGAAGCTGGGCGTGGTGGCACATGCCTGTAATCCCAGCACTTGGGAGGCAGAGGCAGGCGGATTTCTGAGTTCCAGGCCAGCCTGGTCTACAGAGTGAGTTCCAAGACAGCCAGGGCTACACAGAAAAAACCTGTCTCGAAAAACCAAAAAAAAAAAAAAAAAAAAAAAACAGAAGATGAGAATTTTATTTCTGCTGGTAACAGTGGGCATGATGAAACATCAGGTCGAAGATAGAATTTTTTTTTTAATTTAGTAGGAAATTTGTCCCATTACTGAATTTTTTTCTATCACCCTGTCTACACTTAATCATCAATCTTCATAGCTGTTCCTGCTTTATCAGGATATGGGTATGATCAATGATCGCTTTCTTGCTTTACAGATACAAAATAAATCTCAAGCATTCTAAACATTCTCCTTTAAACTGTCTCCTTTCCTGACTATTAGAAATAAGCATCTGTTTTTTTTTTCAATTTTTATTAGATATTTTCTTCATTTACATTTCAATTGTTATCCAGAAAGTTCCCTATAACTTCCCCCATCCCCGCCCTGCTCCCCTACCCACCCAGTCCCACATCTTGGCCCTGGTGTTCCCTGTACTGGGGCATATAAAGTCTACATGACCAAAGGGCCTCTCTTCCCAATGATGGCCAACTATGCCATCTTCTTCTATATATGAAGCTAGAGACATGAGCTCAGGGGGTACTAGTTAGTTCATGTTATTCTTCCACCTATAGGGTTGAAGACCCCTTCAGCTCCTTGGGTACTTTCTCTAGCTCCTTCCTTGGGAACCCTGTGTTCCATTTAATAGCTGACTGTGAGCATCCACTACTGTGTTTGCCAGGCACTGGTATAGCCTCCCACGAGACAGCTATATCAGGGCCCTTTCAGCACTATCTTGCTGGCATATGCTATAGTGTCTATGTTTGGTGGCTGATTATAGGATAGATCCCCGGCTGCTGCAGTCACTGGTTGGTCCATCCTTTTGGCTTAGCTCCACACATGATCTCTGTAACTCCTTCAATGTGTGCTTTGTTTCTAATTCTAAGAAGGGGCGAAGTGTCCCCATTTTGATCTTCATTCTTTCTTCTCGAGTTTCATGTGTTTAGTTAATTGTATCTTGGGTAGTCTAGGTTTCTGGGCTAATATCTGCATATCAGTGAGTACATGTAATATGAGTTCTTTTTTGATTGGGTTACCTCACTCAGGATGATGCCTTCCAGATCCAATCATTTGCCTAGGATTTTCATATATTTATTGTTTTTAATAGCTGAGTAGTACTCCAGTGTGTAAATATACCAAATTTTTTGTATCCATTCCTCTGTTGAGGGACATCTGGGTTCTTTCCAGTTTCTGGCTATTATGAATAAGGCTTCTATGAACATAGTGGAACATGTGTCCTTATTACCAGATGAAATGTCTTCTGGATATATGCCCAGTAGAGGTATTGCAGGATCTTCCAGTAGTACTATGTCCAATTTTCTGAGGAACCTCCAGACTGATTTCCAGAGTGGTTGAACAAGCTTGCAGTCCCACCAACAATGGAGGAGTGTTCCCCTTTCTCCACATCCACGCCAGCATCTGCTGTCACCTGAATTTTTTATCTTAGCCATTCTTACTGCTGTGAGGTGGAATCTCAGGGTTGTTTTGATTTGCATTTTCCTGATGATTAAGGATGTTGAACATTTTTTCATGTGCTTCTCAGCCATTCGGTATTCCTCAGTTGAGAATTCTTTGTTTAACTCTGTGCTCCACTTTTTAATGGGGATATTTGATTTTCTGGTGTCCACCTTCTTGAGTTCTTTATATATATTGGATATCAGTCCCCTATCAGATTTAGTATTGGTAAAGATCCTTTCCCAATCTGTTGGTGGCCCTTTTGTCTTGTTGACAGTATCTTTGGCCTTACAGAAGCTTTGCAACTTTATGAGGTCCCATTTGTCAATTCTTGATCTTACAGCACAAGCCTTTGCTGTTCTATTCAGGAATTTTTCCCCAGTGCCCATATAAGCATGCGTTTATATTGTATGGCATTGGGAGATGATGCTGTCATGCACAAAGTTTACACTAGAAATCCACATACGTAAAAATCTCACACTTCTCTTTTTATTATGTGTATTTGACCAAATTCATAATTATCCTGGATTGTGTTCATCTTTAAACTATACTTGGTAAATTTTGGCTCCCAGCACACATACACACACACACACACACACACACACACACACACACACACACACACACACACACACACACACACACACACACACACACACACACACACACATATATATATATATATATATATATATATATATATATATATATCTTAATAGAGATTGTAGAGGTACAGAGAACAGAGACAAACATTTATGAATAAGAGATTTAATAAATTAACAGACACAACAAACCCAGCCACTTGATTTTAATATGGTATATGATATCAGAGAGAGAGGGAGGGAGGGAGGGAGAGAGAGAGAGAGAGACAGAGAGACAGAGAGTGAGAGAAAAAATAAAGAGAAAGATTGATGTGAATTGATAGATGTCAACAAGTCACTTACATTTAATTGAAATTAAACTAATCAGACCTTGCTTTAAACAATCTTTAAATGTTGTTTTAGTTTGTATGTAAAAATCACAAAATAATTTATTCAGATTAATCCCACAAAATATAATATTAAAAACTGTTTATCAAGTTATGTCTTATTAGTAGCTGGGTTTTTTTCTCCAATAATAAAGATGGGTGGTCCCTAAGGAAAAATCATGGATTGCAGGTGGATTCATAGTATTTATTTGCAATTTCTGCAAGTTCACCATTTGCCCATCTGCTGCTCTGCAGACCTAGCCAGGTAAGGTATCCTGCGGGAGGGGTGGCACTAGAATCTGCACCTATAATCTCCAGCGCCACTACAGACAGCTGTCTGTATTTCAGACACAGGAATTGTTAAGCCAACAGAGTGGACAAAATAGTGCCAAGATGGTTCGTATCATACTTGGAACATCATGACCACTTCCTAAATATTTTATCTATATTTCATTCCTGGTGTTATATAAACTCTGTGTTTTAAAAGGGCCAATTTTATTGCTCTGGTATCAAACTTGTGGAATGTGAATCTCTCTCTCTCTCTCTCTCTCTCTCTCTCTCTCTCTCTCTCTCTCAAATAAAGAAACATACTTCTTGCAGTCACACCACAGCAAGAGTCCAGCATGCCATGCCAGCTCCAAATGCTTGAATTTCTCAAAGGTGCAGTTTACTGCAACAAATCTATCTGCAGAACCTGGGGAGGGATACCACCACAGGCGAAGGAGAGATTAAAAATCATTAATATGGGGACATTTGCAGATCAGTGCACTGTTTGGTGCTACTCATGTGAGCACGAGCCAACTTCCCAATTGCAGACAGAATAATTTTAAGAGGAGAGGAGAATGAGGGGAAAAGAGCTATGTCATTCTTAAGAAGTTCATTGGTCCTGTCTGGTTTGTCCTTAGATAAGAGTAACAGTAAGTGGTTATAGGTAGTTGGCAGTAACCTACCCACCTGGAAATGAGGCAGCAGAGTGATAGTCTCCCATGGGATTGGTCAAATGTCTATTTCAGCTATTCGGTTTCTCAAAAAGATTAATGACATGAATGTTTATATTTAAGATTAAGATATAATCAGGATTTGTGGCATGATCAGAGAAAAGTAAAGAGCCTAATGTAACTTTTGATCATGTACTCTGCTCTAAAAACAAAACCGTTTATAACACTTCTCTGCGTCAAGAGCTGAAAAAATACACTAGCTTTGGATAGTGAAGTCTAGAAACAGACTCAAGAGCCTTAGCTCATTAGAGTTAGAAAATTGCACTAACAGAGGCCTATCAGTGGGAAGAGATGCCCCTTGGTCATGCAGACTTTATATGCCCCAATACAGGGGAACGCCAGGGCCAAGAAGTGGGAGCGGGTGGGTAGGGGAGCAGGGCCGGGAGGGGGGAGGGTATAGGGAACTTTCTGTATAACACTTGAAATGTAAATGAAGAAAATATCTAATAAAAGTTGGGAGAAAAAAAAAGGCTGTGTACCTTCAAATGAGGGGAGGGAAATGAGTGGGTCTTTCAGGCAGAATAAATAATTACATTCCTGGAATCTCTGCTCTGATACCAAATATTCAAAAGATGTCACACATGTCAATGAGTACTGATAAATACTTTGAACTTGACACTGATTCCCACATATAGAATAAAGGTTTCCTCTAGTTCTCTGAATCATAGGCAATGTAGAGCCATCTAGTAAAGAATGGTAAAGAAGGCACAACTGACGGTTTGGATCAAGGAAACAGAAGTAGGAAGTGACATAAATATATTACCATCTGTGGTGGTTTGAATATGCTTGGCCAGGGGAGTGGCACCACTAGAAGATATGGACTTGTTGGAGGAAGTGCCACTGTAGGAAAGGGCTTAGAGACCCTAATCCTAGCCACATGGGAGCCAGTCTTCTCCTGGCTTGACATCTGATCAAGATGTAGGACTATTGGCTCCTCCAGCAACCGTGTTTATCTAGCCTTTGTTATGCTTCCTGCCTTGATGATAATGAACTGAATCTCTGAATCTATAAGATGGCCCCAATTAACTGTTATCCTTTATAGAATTGCCTTAATCATAGTTTTTCTTCACAGCAGTGGAAACCCTAACTAAAATACCATCTAAAATGTTTAAGAAGGGAATACTTTAATAATTGTGTACTCCTGTCATCACAAGAAATTAATTAAAGACTCTATGTGATACCTTAAATATTTAGAACTTGTGATCCTAATGGTCTAGTTCTTACTTTAAGGTATCAACATTCTACTGACTGATAGAAAATCTGTAGTCAGTGAAGAGGAGCAGTTGAGAAACACAATGAAATCCAAGAAGCACTAATTTCTGTTCTCTGAGAAGACAACACATTTTTATTGTTTTCTTCCTGTGTAGGTTATACACATACTGTGTCTATTTTTCATAAGGAATGGTAAGACAGAATCTGACTCTGTAGCCCAGGCTATCCTGGAGCTCACTATGTAGTGAGGCACAATGAAGCAGTTTTATCTTACCCTCCTGAAGTCTGGGATACCAGGATTTAAAATCCTCAATCTTTAGCTGTATTTCTGTGCCATGGCATTTATATTAAACATTGCTAATACTGGAATTTATCTCTATATGATATTTTAAAATGTATATTTCTCAAAAATCATCAGAAATGGGCTTCCTTAACAAAAGAATGCTTATATCTACTAACCCTGGGGTGAGGGAAGGCCTGATGTTGGCCAGCAGTGGTTACTTCAGAAGCTAAGCAACATTGAAGATGAGGAAGGCAGTGGGCCTCAAGGTAGACATTACAGCTGCTGGCACAACTTCATGAAGTACATAGTCATTTTTGTGTAGCCTAGGCTCAAGAATTTCTCTGTACATCTGTCATTTTCAAAAATAGAAAACGATATTTAAAGTATTCTATATTTACTATGATTTCTTCCAATTCCCAAAAGTCGTTTCTAGTCTTAAATTATTTCAGTTAACAAAAACTAGAAGAAAAAAATTATCTACTGCTCATTTAGCTTTCTTATAAAAACTCAGAAAATTAATGTTAATAAGATATTGTTCATTAATTAAAAGAAAAAAAAATACAGATTTTGTAATTGTGTATTTTTCTTTATTCTCTTCTAACAACTGACCCTAGACGCCTTCCATTTTGTCATCTGTGCTTCCAATGTTTTCAGTGAGATCCAGGAGCAGGGTGTCCATCTTTATTTATATCCATCTTTAATTGTTCTCTGCGTCCATGATGTTTGTACTGGACTGGACATTTGTTTGTTTGTTTGTTTGTTTGTTTAGATTGTCCTATAGCTTCACTTTGCCTGATGGCTTTTTCTGATTAAAATTAAGTTATTCATTCCTGGATGAGAGAACCATATTGTTCTCCATTTGAGTCCATGTGATTATGAGGTAAACTGTGTCGATATTTCTCATCATTGGTGATGTCAATTTTGTATAAAGTTTCATATTTTACCTTGGTATCGATGTCTTTTGTAAGAAGATAGTTAAAGATTATAGAAAGCCCCATTCTAATCAAGATTTTGACCAGTCATTATAGAAACTTTAAATATACTTGCCTAAAATTTGATTGTTTTGTTTGAAAATTATAATTTTCTATTTTCATCAATGTTTTTCCATTTATATGATGGAGTTATAGTATATAATACATGATACACTTCTCATAATTTATTTATATCCATAAAATTTCACAGGTATTTGCTGTTTTCAAAGATGATAATTTATTGTTATTATTTTCATGCTCAAATTATTTCACATTTTCCTCTCATTTCTAAATATTTTTGGCCAAATTTTATTATGTGTTCTTTAGAACAGTCCATTATATTCCTTCTCAAATTTGCTAATTTTATGGAGCCAATAAATGTCTACAAATAATGATGGAACACATTTCTGCATGCCTCATTGGGTATTGTAATAAACTGTTTTTTCCTGCACCTATAAATAGATTTTCAAATGTTGTAAATGTGTTATGAATAAATAATTACACACTGCTCCTTTATTCCAAACATTTTGAGTCTTGCTTCTTTGTCTGAAAAACATTATCTTTAAAAAAAACAAAACAAAAGGAAAGGCATTCAGAAGGACACTTGATGGACTGGAATACTAAACAGAAAAGTATTTCATTTGGGTCACCACTTTTTTCTATAGGAAAATGTAATTTTTACCCATTTTATTGCATTTTTATATGATATGTTTTAATGATGATTCTCTTTTCCCATTTTTCCCCAGATCCTCCCACATTGCTATCCATCCATCCGTCCATCCATCCATCCATCCTTTCTCTCTCTTCAAAAACAAAAACAAAATCAAAATAAAAAAGACAAAAAAAAAAAAACCCCGCAAACAAATCTCAGGAAATACACTCCCGAAACTACACACAAAACCCACAAAATCAGAAACCAAAATATACAGGCAAAAGACCTGACACCCCCCCCCCAAAAAAAAAAGCTGAACAAAGAAAAGTGAGAAAAAAAAGTCCACAAAATACCTTTGGGTTCTTTTGTTGTTGACCATCTGTCTACTCCTAGGCATGGGCCTTACCCTGAAGTGTGGTCAATATACCCAGTGAGACACCAATGAGGAAAAGTCTTTTTATCTTTTACCAGCAAGTATCAATTGCAAATAACTCTGTGGTTAGGGGTGAGAGAGCCTGTGTCCACTTTCCATTCATGTTATCTTTGATTAAAATCAGTAAACCAGTAATGTAACGAGCCTCATTCCGCAGAGTAAAACTCTCACATCTATTTTAGCGTTTGGACAGGAAATAAAAATCAATAATCCTAATTATTTTTAAAACCCAAATAATCTTGATTAATATCTTACCTGGAAGCAAATAATCTATGCCCTGTATATGTTTCTCTTTAGTTGTTGGTGGATTACTACTCTCCTCTATTTCTCTATGCTGAAACAACATACCTGGGTTCCTCTGGCCATTGTAATAAGAGGAAATCTTGACAACCACACATGCATCACTCTCTGACTAAGAACTCCCTGTGTTTGTTTTTGATAAATCACCATCAGTTAGTAGACAGGCAATTCATGGTGGTGACAGGAACTAACCTGTAAGGATATGGTTTAAGGTTTAAGGGCAAACTCAGCCAATGTTGATCCTGACTAATAAATCAACATCTAAACCCCCATATCAAATACTAATTAATTCGGCATTTCCTCTCTCATATTAATTTAGTGTCATTCTGAGTCTGTAGGGGAGACTTCTTGCAGCTTGAAGCAGGAACATTCTTGTGCCTTGCTGCGGACTTTTATTAATTACAGTAAATTCAGTGGTTTTGGACAACCAAATTTGGAAAAGAAAGATGGGCCTGGAAGAGAAATTTTCCCCTTGGCAAGTATGATCACAATAAATCCTTTTGAAAGTAATAAAAGTAATTTTTACATCTATTTTAATGCTCAGATGGTTTCACAGTCCACTTACTAAGGACCCTTACAATCCAAAATCCAAAATTCAGAATAAAAGTTATTTCAAAATTCAGAGAAAATATATACAACAAATTAAGTTAGAGTTATTATAGAATATTGCAATCTAGTGGCAAAACAAAGACACATTTGTACTTTATTTTCAGAGAGGGCTAAAAGTACCCAAAATGTGAGATTATGGTGGCCAACTGCATCTTCCATACGTAGATTATTGTGTTTGTTCTGAGCATCTTGAAATGATCTAATATAAGTCTTTGTTATGAGATAAAAAAGAAGACGAACTAGAAATCCTGGGTGCTGTACAAGCTTGCTGATCATTCATTTACATGAATGTAGGCTCCTTGATCATTTAAAATACATAGCTATGCAGACAGTGTGAAAGCAGAGAGTTTCCACGCTTTTATTCCATTTTATGTTATGAACTAATGCAATATGTTAATGTTAAAAGGAAACAATATCTTGAAATGGTAAGTCGGCTCCAAATTCCTCTAGGAGTCTACATTACTGTGGCCTCTGTGACTCTTTTACCAAAGTCATATTTAATTCAGGACCAGATGCTACAAGGAGAGCCTAAAGGGTCCAAGCTAAAAGAAAATTTTCTCCCAGGAGAAACGTATCTTAGAGTCTTGCAATGAGATAGCTATGGACCTGTCTTTCTAAACCTTGGCTTTTGGATATGGCTATCACTACCACCACCATCATCATCATCATCATTCCATTCTGAACTTTCTCCATGATTTCAGAATTTTAGAAATTTCCTAAACCTGTAATATTTCATGGTATACTTAGAAAGGACACATTCTTCTGGTTTAGTCAAGACTTGGGGTAACACTTCTCAGGGCATATTTTTCAAGTGCAACATAAATCAGAAATACGCTGTTCCTGACCATGGGTCAAGGAGATTTATCCTTGAAGGTCAATCTACCTAAGGCTCATTCAGCTTACAGGAACCTGGAATTCCTTGTGACTGTTAAAGCAGGATAAAAGATTTAGAAGTTGTGTGCCGGGACTAAATGCTGAAAGGAATACAGGCATTTTGGAAAATTGTCTTATTTCAACATCACCAGTCAGGCAGTAAGCCAGAGGAAGTAGTAGTAAAGCTAAGTAACAAAGTCATATTGAGTAACAAAATGGTAAAATTATGAGCAGGAAAAAAAAGAACACCTCAGCATATCAGGCTTGGTTTCTGTAAAGTTTAAAGGATGATAAACAAGTGTAATAGGGCTGAAGGCCAAGGTTTCCCAGAGATCTTCAAACACAAGCTGCTGAAGATGACTGTACACATTCACTCAGTTAGAAACGGGGAGTTTAAAAGCAAATCAATGCTAGTAACTTTCACAAAGGCAGAAGAAGACATAAAGCACAAACCTTCCTTTCCTTTACAGTATATTTTGCCTTGTTGAACTTGCAGTTCCCACAATTGAATTCATTTCCCCCTTAATTGCTGCTTTATTTGTGACCCAGAATTTACACAAATGTTACATATTGCTTACATGTGTTGCAATGTCTAAACAACCACAGACATTTGTAGGTAGCTAAGCATTTATGACCATCTGGTATTCCTAGAATTATACATGTCAAATATGTGTGTGTGTGTGTGTGTGTGTGTGTGTGTGTGTGTGTGTGTGTGTCTGTGTGTGTGTCTGTGTGTATGCAAAGGGAGTTCTCTCGAAATTCTAAATTTATTAAGAAACTATTACCATTTTCAACAATTGTGATTCATATTAATATAATTCTCTCAAGGGAAAAATTCAGCTGAAAAGGTCTCCGTCTCATGTATTTAAGCTGCATTTAAAGAGTGACAGGAAAGACACAGTATGAGCAGGTCTAGCCTATTTTCAATGCTTTTGTTGCACTTAGCACTAAGTGCCTCACAATGGAGATCTTTATGCTTCCATTATTGCTTTTATGAGGATGTAGGAGGATTGCAGTTAGTGTGCTGGTTCCATTGTGTCTATACCCACCAAGGAAGAGTCTAAAACATATAGTTCTGGTTGTCTTATGAAGACTAAAAAAGAGTATGTATATCCACGTGATTGTAGAGAAAATGGCTTAAAAGCTTAAGTATTCTTTTTAATATGTTATACAATTTTATTTTTGAGATTATACTGCAATGTCTAAACACCCATAGACATTTGTACATAACTTAGTATTTATTTCCTTTTGGAATTCCTATGAATGTGTGTGTGTGTGTGTGTGTGTGTGTGTGTGTGTGTGTGTGTGTGTAAATAAAAGCAAATTTATAAATACATAAGTAAATATGATTAAACTATCAAATATTTCTTTACCATAAATAAATATTCTACTTTTGTTTAAAAATATGTAACGCTAGCCCTAAATACCTGTAATAGTATTCTGCTTTGAGCTCAGGGGCTAAAGATAATCACCAGCAAGCCTGGCAACCGGGTATGATACTTGAGAACAACATGGTGTAAGGAGAGAACCAACTCCCAAAAGTAATCCTTGGGACTGCTACATAAATCCTATAGCACACGGACACTCTGACTTGAATACAACTAACACACACATACACACACACATGTGTGCAAGCCCTTGGCATTCAAGTGCATACAATACATACATGCTAACAATATACACAACCAAATGCATACAATACATATATGCAAGTAATACACACACAAATGCATGCATACAATATACACATAGAACATATGCATGCAGACAATATACACACAAATGCATATGACACATACATCCAAACTATACACATACACAGATGCATGTGTACAACATACACACATATACACCACACATGCAAACAACACACACACACACACATATGTATGTATACTGCACACATGCATAAAATATACACACATGCATACAGCAGACACATACATGCATACAACACATATTAAAATATGTAAAATATAAAAATAAAATATCTTAAAAGATCTACAATATATGTTTCACCTTCAAATCACCCTGTATCTCTGTGTCTCAATTCCCAAAACTGTTATCCCCAAACTAGTGTAAATGTACAAGAATATTTCTCATTTTAGAATTTTGTTTATGTTTGGGGTGCTAAGATCAAACCCAGGATACAAATCATTCCTCTATTAGTAGGTATACAGGATTCTTTAGAACTAAGTTGAAGTCAATCAAGTATTAATTTTTTATTAAGTATAAAACTGTTGAATAGTTGCTGCCTTCAAGTCTTTCGTTTTTTGATTTTTCTTTGAGAAACAAAGAAAGTTAAGCTTTGTTAGTTTGTTCGACTAAACAGATGTTAAACCTTCAGAGAAACTTCCAAATCACCCACTATCTAGTAGAGTGTACCAGATCCTTATTGGCATTAAGCACTAAGTCTCTTTTTAATACTAGAATTCTATAATGTTTGAATATTTGGGCTCAGGTATTCAACATTTCTTCCAATCCCAGAATTTGAATTGGATTTTATTTTATTTTTATTTGTAAATATGTGTGATATCAAGCTTCACCATACAATCTTAGAAATGGCAGCTAAGTGCTTTGACTGTCAAGCTGAGACCAAAGTGTACATTATAAGTGATTCTTCTTTCTAGGTGTTTGCTATTTGATTTAATTTTATTATTAGATATTTTCTTTATTTGCATTTCAAATGTTATTCCCTTTCCTCACTTCTCTCCCAAAAGCCCCTATCCTCTCCCTCACCCTGCTCACCAACCCACCCACACCTATTCCTGGCCCTGGCATTTCCTATATTGAGGCGTAGAACGTTCACAGGACCAAGGGCTTCTTTCCCCAACTGATGACCGACTAGGCCATCCTCTGTTACATAGGCAGCTAGAGCCATTAGTCCCAGCATGTGTTTTCTTTGTTTGGTGGTTAGGTCCCAGGGAGCTCTGGGGGTACTGGTTAGTTCATATTATTGTTCCTTCTATAGGGGTGCAAAATCCTTCAGCTCCTTGGGTACTTTCTCTAGCTCCTTCATTGGGGACCCTGTGCTCAGTCCAATGGATGACTGTGAGCATCCACTTCTGTATTTGCCAGGCACTGGCAGAGTGTCTCAGGAGACAGCTATATCAGACTCCTGTCAGCAAGCTCTTGTTGGCATCCATAATAGTGTATGGGTTTGGTGGTTGCATATGTGATGGAACCCCAGGTGGGGCCATCTTTGGATGGTCATTCCTTCAGTCTCTGCTCCACACTTTGTCTCTGTAATTTCCTCCATGGGTAGTTTGTTCCCCCTTCTAAGAAGGATTGAAGTATCCATACTTTTGTTTTCCTTATTCTTGAATTTCATGTGATTTGTGAATTGTATCTTGGGTATTCTTAGCATCTGGGCTAATATCCACTTATCAGTGAGTACATACCATGTGTGTTCTTTTGTGATTAGGTTAACTCACTCAGGATGATATCCTTCAGATCCATCCATTTGCCTAAGAATTTCATAAATTCATTATTTTTAATAGCTAAGTAGTACTCCATTGCGTAAATGTACCACATTTTCTGTATCCATTCCTCTGTTGAGGGACATCTGGGTTCTTTCCAGCTTCTCGCTATTATAAATAAGGCTGCTGTGAACATAGTGGATATTGTGTCCTTATTACATGTTGAACCATCTTCTGGGTATATGTCCAAGGAATAGTATTGCTAGGTTCTCAGGTAAATAGTTACAAAAAATATATATTGCATTAGTTCAGATCAAGTCTTCAGACAAGATGGCTTTAGCTTATTCTTAACCTACAAGTTCATTAGATATAGGGCTTCTGTGTGCGTCGGGGGTCTCTTTCCCTAGCTATTTATATATGAGAGCTTGTACTCTTTACCATGCAGAGTTTCCTGGTTCTGTTCTTCAAATTTTCTTCTTTTTTTACTAGATATGTTTTATTTACATATCAAATGTTATCCCCTTTCCTAATGCCCCCCCCCCCAGAAAATCCCCTGTCTCCTCCCTCCTCTCCTTGCTCCCGAACCCACCCACTACCATTCCTGGTCCTGGCATTCCCATATACTGGGGCATAGAGCCTTCACAGGACCAAAGGCCTCTTCTCCCATTGATGACCAACTAGGCCATCCTCAGCCACATATGCAGCTAGAGCCATGAGTCTCTCTATGTGTTTTCTTTGATTGGTGGTTTAGTCCTAGGGAGCTCTAGAGTTACTGGTTAGTTCATATTGTTGTTCCTCCTAGGGGCCTGCGTACTCCTTTAGCTCCTTGGGTACTTTCTCTAGCTCCTTCATTGGGGACCGTGTACTCCATCTAATGGATGACTGTGAGCATCCACTTTTTATATTAGTCAGACACTTGTAGAGCCTCTCAGGAAACAGTTATATTAGTCTCCTGTCAGCAAGCTCTGGTTGGCTTCTGCCTAGTGACTGGGTTTGGTGTTTGTTTATGGGGTGGATCCCCAAGTGGGGCAGTCATTCCTTCAGGTTCTGTTCTGAACTTTATCTCTGTAATTCCTTCCATGGGTATTTTGTTCCCCATTCTAAGAAGGAACGAAGTATCCACACTTTGGTCTTCCTTCTTCTGGAGTTTCATGTGTTTTGCAAATTGCATCTTGGGTATTCTAAGTTTCTGGGCTAATATCCACTTATCAGTGAGTGCATGTCCTGTGTGTTCTTTTATGATTTGGTTACAAATTTTCTTAGTGAGAAAGCTTGTGGGTCTTTTCCATCACACCAGACCATCCGTGTGCACAACATATTCAATGTGCCCTGGCTTAAGCAAAGTGCAGAACATTTATAGCCCCTGGTCTCCATTCATTTTTAGAAAATGTGAATAACTACCAGAATCTTTCTCCTTCTGCCTGCCCTCCAGTGTTGCTTCCTTTATTATGTCTAAAGTTTTAAGTGGTTTTTTTTTTTTTTTTTTTTTTTTTTTTTTTTTTTTTTTTTTTTTTTTTTTTTTTTTTTTTTTTTTTTTTTTTTTTTTTTTTTTTTTTTTTTTTTTTTTTTTTTTTTTTTTTTTTTTTTTTTTTTTTTTTTTTTTTTTTTTTTTTTTTTTTTGTGATAGGATCTGGTAGGAGACTCATTCATTACACTTAGATGTCAAAATCTGTCTATATTGTAGCTCACAATGTCACAGTGGTATGCTATCTTTGCAGGGTGCAATTTCTTTTAAATTTTTTTCTCTTTTATTGAAAATAGCTTTTTTTTCTAAAGGTCTGCAAGACATCTATCCAGGCCCTTCTGTCATTTAGAGACTCTGTTGAGAAATCAGGTATAATTCAGATAGGTCTGCCTTTATATCTTACTTGATTATTTTCCTTTGTAGCTTTTGATATTATTTCTTTGTTCTGTATACTTAATGGCAGGAGTATTTTCTCTTCTTGTCCAAACTATTTAAGTTTCTTGTATGTTTATCAGCATCACATTCTTTAGTTGGGGGAAATTTTCTTCTACAATTTTGTTGAAAATCTGGACTCCTAACAACTGGAGCACAGGTAGTCTCTGACTCTGTTGCCTGGGCTTGGATCCCTTTCCCCTAACTGAGGTATGCCTCGTCTAGACTTAATAGGAGAAGATGCATCTAGTCCAACAGCAACTTGATATGGCAAGGTAGATTGATATCCGTGGGAAGCCTCCACTTCTCTGAGGAAATAGGCAATGGGAAGAGAGGAGGGAGGGCCTGGAAGGACAAGATGGAAAGGAAGCTGCGAACAGGATGTAAAGTAAATAAATTTAAAAAAATTTAAAAACAGCTTTTTTTTCATATAATATACCCTGATTATTGGTTTCATCCCTGTAGACTTCCCAGTTCTTCCAACAATGCCCCCGACCACCCGCAACCTGGGTCCACACACTTTCTATCTCTCTTTAGAAATCAGATTTCTTTAAAATATTAATAAAATATAACAAAATAAAATATAATAAGATAAAATAAGCTAACATGTTGGAATAGGACAAAACAAACAGAAGAAGAGCCCAGGAGAAGGCAAAAGAAACAAAGACCCAGTTGTTCTTACAGACTACAATTTCTTAATTCAAGTTCAGAACATGTTTTATATTAATGCTTATAATGCTCTATTTCCTTATCTATGAAATTGATATTTTCTCTATAATAATGAGTGTTTTAACTTTAGCAGAATTATAATTACTCTCAGTTGATTTTATGTGATATGATTATTAATCATAATTTTTACCAGTGATAAGAGGAGATCAATTTGAACATCCTAATTTCAATATTGTGATTTTATTTCAGCTTAGTTACTATATAGAAAAATTGCTATGAAATTCTACATAGGAACTCATAACTTTAAATTTTAATTTATATCTGGAACTCACAAAATTACCTTCACATGATAAAATAGATTCAGCAAGATTCAGTTGTTACCAATTAAACATTTTGTAATGTACTTTCAGCAATATTGGTCTATTAAAGCCACAAACATTTCTTTTTGAGCAACTTCACTATTCTAGAGCAACTCAGTGAAATTTCTGAAACAAAGCATGTAATCAGAGTCCCTTCCTCTCTGGTATATGTATTTTACATATTAAGTATGCTTGCAATGTTTAGTTTTATTTTAATTGAAATCATCTTTAGTCTTCCCACTTTATGAATTTTTTTTTTTTTTTTTTTTTTTTTTTTGGTTTTTTGAGACATGGTTTCTCTGTATAGCCCTGGCTGTCCTGGAACTCACTCTGTAGACCAGGCTGGCTTCAAACTCAGAAATCCACCTGCCTCTGCCTCCCAAGTGCTGGGATTAAAGGCGTGCACCACCACTACGTTTTAAATATTTAGGAATTGCATCAAGACCTATTTTGTTTAGTTGTATCATGAAACTTTTAAAGCTGTGTAAGTATAAATCCTAAGATATATTTTAAAAACTAGACTATTGATTGTATTATATCTTCTTTTCTTTTCTTTTTTTAAAACATTTTTATTATGTACATGACAATATAAAAGGTGGAAGGAGGAGCTAAACATATAACAGCTGAGAAATAAATTAATTAACAAAATCTTGAAAGGATAATGCTCACCATGTTACAAAGATAGAACAAAAACCATAGTCACAAGCGAATTTCAAATTAATTATTCATTATACCTTTATGAAAATCCTTTTAAATGCATTTTTCCATTTGGCAGCTATAAGGTATTTGAAATTTAAATTTCCTATTGTCACTTCCATTTTTTATCGAATATTATCTTTATTTACATTTCAAATGTTATCCCCTTTCCTGGTTTCCCCTGTGAAAAATTCTCACCCATATCCACTCACCCCTTCACTTGCTAACCAACCCACCTACACCTGCTTCCTGTCCCTGTCACTCTCCAACACTGGGGCATGGAGTCTTCATAGGACAAAGGGCCTCTCCACCCATTGATGTCCCACTAGGCCATCCTCTGCTGCATAGGCAGATGGAGCCATGAGTCCCACCATGTGTTCTCTTAAGTTGGTGGTTTAGTCCCTGTGAGCTCTGGGGGCACTGGCTAGTTAATATTTTAGTTCCTCCTATGGGGCTGCAAAGCCATTCAGCTCCTTGGTCCTTTCTCTAGCTCCTTCACTGGGGATCCTGTGCTCAGTCCAATGGATGGCTGTGAGCATCCACCTCTGTATTTGTGAGGCACTGGAAGAGCCTCTCAGGAGACAGCTATATCAGGCTCCTGCCAGCAAGCACTTGTTGGATTTCACAATAGTGTCTGGGTTTGGTGATTGTAAATAGGATGGATCCTCAGGTGAGACAGGCTCTAGATGGTCATTTCTTCAGTCTCTACTCCACACTTTGTTTCTGTAACTCCTTCCATGAATGTTTTGTTCCACCCTTGGTCTTCCTTCTTCTTGAGTTTCATGTGATTTGTGAATTGTATCTTGGGTATTCTGAGCATCTGGGCTTCTGGGCCAACATCCATTTATCAGTGAGTACATACCATGTATGTTCTTTTGTGATTGGGTTACCTCACTCAGGGTAATATACTCAAGATCCATTCATTTGCCTATGAATTTCATAACTCCATTGTATTTTTTAATAAGATATTTTCTTTATTTATATTTCAAATATTTTCCCATTTCCTAGTTTCCTCTCAAAAATCCTCTATCCTCTCCCTCTCCCCCTCCTCCCCAACCCACTCACTCCAGCTTCCTGGCCTTGGCATTCCCCTACATTGGGGTATAGAACCTTCATAAGACCAAGGGCCTCCCCTCACATTGATGACTGACTAGGCCATCCTCTGCTACACATGCAGCTAGAGACATGAATCCCACCATGTGTTTTCTTTAATTGGTGGTTTGGTCTCAGGGAGCTCTGGGAGCCCTCCTATAGGGCTGAAAACCCCATGATTGTTTTTAATAGCTAAGTAGCACTCCATTGCATAAATGTTTCACATTTTCTGTATCCATTCCTTTCTTGAGTGACATCTGGGTTCTTTCCAGATAGCTTCTGGCTATTATAAATAAGGCTGCTATAAACATAGGGGAGCATGTATCCTTATTACAAGTTGGAGCATCTTCTGGATATATGCCCAGGAATTGTACTGCTGAATCCTTAGGTAGTACTATGTCCAATTTTCTGAGGAACTGCCAAAATGATTTCCAGAATGGTTGTACCGGCTTGCAATCCCACTAGCAATGGAGAAGTATTCCTCTTTCTTGACATCCTCGCCAGCATCTGCTGTCACCTGAGTTTTTGATCTTAGCCATTCTGACTAGTGTGAGGTGGAATCTCAGGGTTGTTTTGATTTGCATTTCCCTGATTACTAAGGATGTTGAACATTTTTTTCAGGTGCTTCTCAGCCATTCATTTGTTTAGCTCTGTACTCCATTTTTAATAGGGTAATTTGTTTCTTTGGAGTCCACCTTCTTAAGTTCTTTGTATATATTGGACATTAGCCCCCTATCAGATGTAGGATTGTTGAAGATCTTTTCCCATTCTGTTGGTTGAATTTTTGGCCTATTAACAGTGTCCTTTGCCTTACAGAATCTTTGCAATTTTATGAGGTCCCATTTGTTGATTCTTGATATTACAGCACAAGCCATTGGTGTTCTGTTTTGGAATTTTTCCCCTGTGCCCATATGTTCAAGGCTCTTCCCCATTTTCTCTTCTATAAGTTTCAAAAGCCTCAAACATATGGGCTCAGGAAAAAATTCATTTTATATTTCTTAAAAGTGGGTTCCCTGTCTTGTTCATCCCCCATTCTGAAATGTTTTTCACGTGTGGCAAATGCCTTATGTTAATTCTTCTGTAGAAGACTCATACATTTCTAGAAAAAGAAAAGTTGTGTAGCTTTCCTGGTATGAATAGGGATAACTTTAAGGTAAACTGTGTTAACACAAACCCATTAAATCCATTGTATCTTTTTTTTTTTTTTTTTTTTTTTTTCGAGACAAGGTTTCTCTGTGTAGCCCTGGCTATCCTGGAACTCACTCTGTAGACCAGGCTAGTCTTGAACTGAGAAATCTGCCTGCCTCTGCCTCCTAAATGCTGAGACTAAAGGCGTGTGCCACAACAGCCTGGCCCATTGTATATATTAACTAGTACCCCAACAATTAATCTTATGTAATGAAATGTAAGTTAAAGAATTACTTCAATATGTCTCACTTGACATGAAATTTTTTATAGCCATGTATAAATTATTGTTGATAGTTGAACATATTAAAATTCTAAATGAAAACTGCAACAGATATATGTCATTAAATATCTCAACATTTAAGAAGAAGTAAAATGTCATTTACTGGGTATCTCATTGTATGTTCACTCCATGTTCATTGCCCCCTTACCCTTCTAGCTGTATTTCTCTTTCCAGTTTAGTTATTTAAAAAAGATGTGACAATGAGTTTTATGTTAACAGGTTCGCAGGGCATCTCGATGTTTGGTCAAGACTTTTGTTGTTGTTGTTGTTATTGTTGAATTTTTATTACCCTGTATGATGGTTTGTATATGCTTGGCCCAGGGAGTGGCATTATTAGAAGGTGTGTCCTTGTTGAAGTAGGTGTGTCACTTTGAGGCTTGGGCTTTAATAGACTAGTCCTAGCTGCCTGGATGCCAGTCTTCTCCTAGCTGGCTTCTGGAAAAGAGGTAGAACTCTCAGCTCCTCCAGCCCATAGCTGGATATTGCCATGTTTCTACCCTGATGAAAATGGAGTGAACTTCTGATCCTGTAAGTCAGCCCCAGTTAAATGTCCTTTATAAGATTTGGCTTGGTCGTGGTGTCTGTTTACAGCAGTAAAAGAGTAATTAATACACTCTGTGTATGTAAAAATGTGAGATAACAATTTGATTTTGGTTTTGCATGTGATTGGACATTTGATTCCCCCTCAAAATTAGGCTTTGGAATACATTGCCTTCCTCTGCCTGCACAAAAATGTAGTGATCATGTGTGATACCATTGATGTTCTGCCTTTAGTTATAAAAATGAGGATTTATAAAAGTGCAACAAAAGACTTCTTTGAAGTGCATTTCCATCATCTATACCAGAGAGGTAGAATCAATGCCTCAGTTAAAAAAATCTCTATTCAAATATTGTCTGCAAAGAGACACAGCATAACTTTTCCTGGGGCTTCTCAGTAGTTTCTGGTGGATATGATGTGATGGTTTTGGAGCTAAAGGCTGAGAAGCTAGTTGAACTTTATGAACTTTAATCTGATTCCAGGGACTTAAGATTCACTGGAAAATTGCCATTGCTTTTTGCTAAGTAGAGTTTCCCAAACCTGGTTTAAGACATACATAGTTTTTAAAAGTATAAGCTTCAAAACAATATTTTCCTAAAAATGTGTTTTATAAATTCAGCATGTTTCTTCAGTATGTGGAAAAATCACTAAGTCTGCTTTCAGATCTCTATGACACTGACCACAGACATCTGGAAGTTTTATTTTTAGCTCATATTCTACCATTAAGATATGGGATATTTAATTCTATCAGAATTAATATTTTGAAGAAAAATCTTGTCTCTTTTTCAATTATATTTCAGGTTAAATAATAAGGAAAGTCTACAAACCAATATGTTAAAACTGTGGAGATAAAGAATGTATTTGTTCAGGTGTGTACATGAAGATTAACTAGAAATGGAATTTATTATATTAGTTCTGTGCTTCAGCATCACAATGTCGTAATTAATATGTGAGGTTCAGCCCTCATATCTGAAAATAATGGCCAAAAGTTACATAAAATGGAGCTGGTGAATATCAGATTATACCTCAAATTTTTGTTCTTGAAGCACTTCCAAAGCAAGATTAACATTATTCATATTGTTAAAAATGTTACTGAATAGCCACAGTTGTACCTCAAGTGGCCTCACATCTGCACTTAACCACATCACATTCTTTGTGTTTTAATCTTTTAATTAGGATGATAGGCATTCTGAGATGCAGAACGCTTCATTCCATGGATTTTCATGATGGGCAGATCCAATGTTAAAGATAATATATGCAGTGTTAAATTTCCATGACAATCTGTGTTTCCAGCAGTCACTTACTTAATTACCAACTTACAGATAACTGGATAATATAACATTTGAATAAAAAATCCAATTGGTAGAAAGGTATTTCAATCTTCTTCCCATTCCAAGGGGAATGAATAAAAAGTAAAGTGAGATAACCTTTCTCTAAACAGAAGTCCTGGTCATTTCTACACACAAACCCTGAGCCCCAATGCCTCCCCTCACCTATAAGAAGGGTCACATTCTCTCTCTTACTATTTTTCATTTCCTGAGCCCCTGAACCAAGCACACTAAGAGTCATTATCTGCTCTTCATTATTCATCTACAATGAAAGACTCTTAAGTCCCTTTGGAACCCATCCCCACATCTGTAGCTTAATTTAGCTGGTTCAATTAGTGCAGACAGGTTAGCTGAAGAGCACAGAGAACTCAAATCCTGAAGATGCCAGGACCTCCTGAAACTTATTATTTTTAAAGTGCCTTACTGACAGGTTTTCAAAACATTTGGAGAGGAAATTGAATATTTGAAGAATACTGTAACCTCAGTGGCATTGTGCTGACCCAAATTCTAGTGATTTCTGCTTTCATGAACATAACCATAAGGATGGAATAGACAGATTCCGCATTACTTGATAATGTTGAATACTTAAAATTTTTCTTCTTCATGTCTGGCTTCAATTATGTTAGAGAAGTGTAAGTGCCTGTAACCCATTGATACCACTACCAATTATTTCCAATATCTAAAGTGATGGTGGAGAGTAATGACTTCTTAACATTCTACTGGATAGTAGGAACCATACACAGTCATACATTTCTATAATCATTTTTTAATGTGGTTTTGATTGTTTCCCAAAAGGGAAGATTGTATGAAGACAAGATGTCTTGCCTATAATGACTTTTAATATTTTTTTTCAGTTAGCATACAAACTACAGGGTTTCACAATGGCAAAATTTTCATTTATATATGCTTTATAGATCTTATTGAGTGCTCATCTGACCTCTGTGGTCTCCCTCATGCCCCTTTGTCCCTCTTTCTGGGCCTCTTCCTTTCCACAAATAGTTAATTTTTCTGAATTCAGGTCACATATACTGTATTATTTTCTCCTGTTCTCTTGGTCTTCCTTCCCTGTCAGAGCTCTCCTTTTCTTTCCTAAAAAAATTTCAAAGGTCCATTGTTTGTGCATAATTGAGCTCTCTGTATCTATGTACTACATTCACTTTGTCTCTTCAACTGTTGGTGGGCATCTAGCTGGTTCTGTATCTTAATTCTTATGAAATATGCAGACACTCATTTTGAGCAATGATATATGTTTCTTCTGGAATATCTGAGTATCCAGAAAAATAAGATTATAACTGGAAATAATAAGTTTTGAAACTAAAAATAAAAGATAAAGAAAGAGGGGAGGACAGAGAGAAACAGGAGAGTAAGAGACAAAGAGAGAGAGAGACAGACAGAGACAGAGATAGGTGTGCATGTGTGTGCATATAAACATTCTATATTATATGATATATGATTACATATGATATATGGCATGTGGTACATGGCATATGGAACATGGTACATTATAGCTAAGATCAGAATATATATGAACTCGAGGAAAAGAGAAGAAATGCAAATGTGTTTAAGAACTCAAAACTGCTCTTAGAGCGTATCAAATGACTTATTTCAGATCACCTGATAAGTTGCCTTATAATAATGAATCTGGTTTGCTTGCTGTACACGAGGGGCCTTTCTGAGATGTTAATATTTCCTTCACTTTTCTACACACAGAGGTAAACAGGTGTGATGATAAGTTTTAACTATGAACTCGACATGATTTAGACTCATCCTAATAGATAGATCTCCATCAGTATCTGTGTGAAGTGTAACTCAGGAGAGAAGAGTCACCATGAGTGCAGGCAACACCATCCTACGGGCTGGGAATTTGGAATGAAAGAAGAAAGTTGAGCACCAGAATCAGTCTCTCTTTGCTTCCTGATTACAGATATGAGCAACCGCCTCCTATTTCTGCCTTCTTGTCTGACATACTGTTGTTGTCTGCCCTGATCTACAAGGTAAAATAAATCCCTTCTTCTGTAAGTTGTTTTTGTCTATTATATCATAGCAATGTAAAGGTAACCAGTACCATGTTTGCATTCTTGTCAGTAAACAGTATTATTGCCTCATGATCTGGACACTGATTTCTTTTCCCCAGAAATTCTCTCTTTCCCCATTTAAAAATCAAATGAAAGACTATATAGGTAGAGGAGAGAAGAGCCTTACTCTAGTGGAATTCTGGCCTCTGCAGAATCCACACAAACAATGTTTTGGAGACAGATGCATTTAAACAGATTGAGACTTGCCCTGCGTGAAGTCCTTCTCACCATGTCACCTAGCTTCTGACCATTATAGGAAAAGCAGGGTGATATGTCTTAATGTCTTAATGGTCCCCAGCCACATTTGATTTGCCATATTTGGTAACCAAATTTCATTAGTTAAGTACATCTTGCTAATATTTAGGGTTTTTTTTTTTTTCCAGTGCCTTCATCACTAAGGAGCATATCTGGTGGGATAGCAAGTTGTATCTGATCAGTGGGTACATGTGCTTGCCACCAAACCTGATGATTTGAGTTAATCCTAGGACCCACATGAAGGATGGAGAAAGACAACTGCCACAACCTAAACTGTTATTTCCACATGTGTTATGTGGTATTCATAACCCTTATGAAGTCATGTAAGCCAATACACACATACACACACATGTATGTAAAGGACATGTAATTAAAATATTTTGATTTTTTTCTTTAAGTTAAATATAATTACATAACTTTCTTCTTTCCATTTCCCTCCAACCCCTCCCATGCACACTTTCTCTTTTCTTCACTCTCAATATGCAGATGATTTTAATGTGGAAGGAAGGTAATTTGGCCATAAGTAATCACACATTGTGTGACATTGCCTACTGGCGTTCTGAGTGTATCAATCCCATTTTTTAAACTGTGGAACTTTCCATCAGTGCTTTAAAGGACAAACAGCTAAAATCAGAAGGCAGCCCTAGTCCATTAGACATTTGAAAACATATTTCAATATATTCAGGGAAAATTAAAATGCCATCATAATTTATTAAATTCCAAGCTACAAGAGTAAAATAAACCCTCTGTCAACCTCCTCAAATATAAACAAATATTCCTAGTCTTCTTGGAAAAGGTAGAACAACAAAAAACAAAATCAGAAACACAAAAGGTTTCTCCAAAGCCTGTGCCAGCACTACAGCTCCCCACAGATTTCCATAATCTCAACCATTGTGGTGATCCCCTGTGATGGTAAATTACAGTATTCTCAGCAGGATAATTGTGCCTTACTGCTGTTATGGTTATTAATACAGTTACCACTGAAAATTCTACTAGCTGCATGCTTCTCTGTGGATACAAGTCTATCTTCACAATATCCCTGGAAGGCATAGCCATGATGAGTTTTATTAACACCATTTTACTGATAAAGTAACAGAGGAAAGGAATGCAAAGGCACTTACCAGCAAGCACAACACTGTGAATCTAAAGCCAAGTTAGCTTCAGAATCCAAAGTACTTCAATGCATGTGCACTCAGGCAAATGATTCACGGTCATTGTGAGCACTGTTGGAAAGAATCTCTGTTGCACAGAAATATTTTCTCCAAGGTCAAGTAGAAAAAACTTAATGGCCTTGGTAATTGAGGTAGATTGAAAAGATTTTAAATTATGACTCTCGTTCTTATTTGCTCTTTGTCTGAGAATGCCATGAAATTTTAGCTAGGATTCAGAGAGAGAGCTATTGTGAGCTTATTTCTGTGTCTTTATCATTGTAAATATTTAAGCATACTAATTAAAATTTGTTTAAGGGAAGGAACCACTCATTGTTCAGACTGTACAGGACACTCAATGCCCCATATCTCAAAGCTGCGTTTAAATACTATGTATACAAAGCTAAAGCCAGTCTCCTTAACCTTCCTTACAAGAGAATTTATGGTCTATTCACAAATAACTTGCTTGATGCATGCTCCTGACACACATTAACATAATCTTTTACTATGCTCTCATAACCCACTCCTTATTAAATTAAGTACCTAAAACTTTCATCTTTTGATATATTCAGTTATGCTTTGTTACATATGCTTGGGAAAACACATCTTCATATTAATCTATATTTCAGAAGCCATTTTCACCTTTATTTTTAAAAATATATTTTATAAAATATAATCTGACTATGGATACCATCTAGCAATGTCTTCCATTTTCTTCCCACCTCCTCTCAAACCAAGTCCACATCCTTCCTTGTTCTCTCTCATTAGAAAACACACACACACACACACACACACACACACACACACACACACCAGACATTTAAAGATTAAAAGACAAAATAAAAACAAATAAACATTATCATGACAAAACAAATGAATGAAAAAGTTAACAAAGAGTCAAAGAGAAAATACATATACAAACACAGAAGCATACACACCAAACAAACAAACGAACGAACAAATGAAACACATAAAGATAAAAAACATCCATACAATGGCAATGAAAGAATTTTCTAAAATCAAAGTTGAATCCATAATATATAATCAAAAGACCTGTGGGGTAAGAGAGAGAAGTTAAAAAAAATACCCAGACAAAGCCTCACTCATGCAATTGAGTTAATTTTGTTTTGGCCATCTACTGCTGTGCATGGGGCTTAACATTACCAGTGTACAAAGTGAGACTCTGTTGGAGAAAACTAATTCTTCATTTCTAAGTGGTTTCAATTAGGGATAGCTTCTGGTTTAGGGATATCTACTTCCATTCTCTTTGTTGAGACCCATGAGATCTTTGCAAGCCTTATTCATGCTGCCATAATCTCTGTGAGTTCATATGCAAATTCATCCTGCTGTGTTTAGAAGCTGTGGTTTGGTTCTGCCTTTTCTTTCAGTCTTATGCCTCTCCTCTTCCACGTTTCTCCAAGCCATGAGTGAGGGGATGGTATAGATGAAGATATTCCAATTAGAACTGAGTGTTTCAAGGTCTTTGTCTCTCTAACTTTCTTTGTCTTTGTCTAGCTCTGTATTTGTCTCTCTGTCTCGGTCCGTCTCTGTCTCTCTCTCTCTCTCACTCACTCTGCATATTGTCTATCTCTTTACTATTTCTAATTACTGCACGAGCGTGCTTATCTGATAATGGCTGAATTATGAGTTCTGTCTATGAGTATAGTAGAATGTCATTAGGATTCAAGTTGTTGCTACATTGATTTAGCAGAACAGTAGTATTTGGTTTTCTCTTCCATCTCTGACCTAACTCGTTTTAGTTTCTTGGACACCCAAAGAGGGTCACAGATGAGTCACTCATGAGATGATCAATCAGACATTGATTGGTTATTCCCACCATTACAGTATTGTATCTTATGTGCAGCTCACCATTGTAGACAGAAGGGTTGGTAGTTGGGTTGGTATTTGTGATTTTTCTTTGATAGCATGAAGAGTACCTTTCAATACTATAAATACTAGTCAGGAGTGTTCAAGTAGGCACCACGTCAACTTCTCATTTTCAATAAGTTGTATAGGCATTACCTTTATTTTAGCAACAAGGTCTTACCATGTGTTTGTGGAGGAGAGACAAATAAGTTTGACAAGAGTTTGGGCTCTTTAGGGGTTCCAATGGTACCATTTTCACCAACAACTTGAATATAAATTTAAACTCCCAACCTGTGCATAATGGAAGCAAAAAAAAAAAAAAAAACCTCAAAATATAACTATATGCTATCACCCTTTTGTGACCATGTAGATTGTACATATTATTCAAAACAAAATTGTATCTATTTCATGGGGAAAATATCATGAAGATAAGTAAAACTAACTGAACAAGAGCAAGAGGTGAACATTATAAGTAGTGCAATGTTGCCTCTTCCATGACATTTTAGAAAAGAAAAGAGAGTATGAGACTATGTTCTAAGAGCTTGCAAATCATTCACAAATATTAATTAAAGACAGAATAATCAAGAAACTCAAAGAGAAATAGAGTACTTTTAGGCATGTATTTCACATGTGCATTGCAGCATTTGCATTTTGCATAGACGCTAGAGAATTACTCCTGACCTAATTTTCACAGCAAGCTCTTTACCTAATGAGCAAGCACTTCAGTCCCAGAAGAGTCTGTTTCTTAAATTTAAAACCTGAAAAGAATTAAAGTACCAATCACACCAATGAGGTAACATTATAATCATGATATAGTCTCCACTGTTACCGTTCTATTCAGTACTTGACCCATAGAAATAAAACATTAACAAGTACAGCATAACAACCTTTTCCTCAGCTAGTCAGGATTTGTACCAACATATTGAAATTTAATACCTTCTTCGTTTTATGTACTTGATGATTTTTGAAACCCAACACTCACTTTGGCACTCAAATTTGAGATGAAAAGACCATATAGTCATTAAGTGGAGTCTTTAGATGATAAATACTGAACATTATTTTAAAATTTATTAGAAATTTAACTTTCTGATATATCACAAAATGAGTTCAATCAAAAAAAATGAATCAGGATCAGAAATTCATTCTATTTTGGTTAATTTTTATGTCATTATATAATTATATTTCTCTCTTATTTCTCTCCTAAGATACCTTTTCATATAATCCTTCTTGGTCTTTAAAATTCATATATTCCTAAGTACAACCTTTTCAGTCTGTATAATGTTACTTACATATATGTTCTTTACTGAAACATATGTTTGAGCATTAGTATTAATAATTTGTGTTCTATCCCTTGGGAAAGACTATTTCTCATACTCTCATTATTCCTTGGTTCCATTAATTCTCAGTGTTCAATTCAGAACTCTTAGCTTTTTTTCCTTACCCACATTTGTGAATCTTTTGTTGTTTTCGTCCTATTTAGCTCATGTTTAGGCATTCATGCTGTTGAGACTTTATGTGTACAACTTCTGACATTACTAGAAGATACTGTCTCACAGCGAACTCCCTAGTCTGCCTTTTACAGTCTTTTCACACTCTCTTCTGCATTGTTTTCTGAGTCTAAGATGAGAGAATGTTTTATAGATAAATCTATTGAGACATAGCTCAACATCTCTGCATTTTGGCTGATTATAGTTCTCTGAAGTTGTCTCCATCTGTGGCAAAAAGCTATAAGGACAAGTGTTTAGAGTTGACTTGGGTTCAATCTTCAGCAATGGCAAAAGGTATCTCCCAGTTATGCCTTGGGGATGCTTCTTGCATTTACTTACTGCTTAAGTGTCAAGTTGTAACTTGTTAGAAATAGAGACTCTCAGGTCCTACCTTATATCCTCTGAGTCTGGATTTGTACTCTTAAAAACATCCCCAAATGAATTAAGTGCACATTAAACACCTCAAAGCACATGTTCATTAATATTCTCCTGGGGACATAAAATCTCTCACCACGATGCAGAAATGAACATTGATCTGGGAAAAGCCTTCAGCAATTGTCAATCCCTCTAATCACTGTAGAATAGAAATATAATGAGGAACCAGGAAATAAGGCAAATTAAACTTAAGGATATTTCAAGTAGAGGGGTTCTCAGTTCTGGGTGTCATGGTAACAGAGTCTGATACAGATACAAGAGTTTATCAAACAGAGCAAAGAATACAAATCAAGTAGATGATGCCAAGCAGAGAGGCACATAAAAGGATGCTACAATCCTGAACATGCAGCCAGCATTTTCTCTTACCTTTTTATATGCACATAACTCACATTTTCACTTCATTTTGCCTAGGTATCTTTGCTTAGTTGTTTGCTTTGTCATATATTTTATTGTATAATTTTCTCTACTCATTTGTTAATTTATTGTATTTTATTTTTTCTCTAGCAATAAGCCCATGGTTGTGGAGCTTACTCGGGTAGTAAAATGTTTGACACACAGCATGTGAATTAGACTTTAATCCTGAGGCCCACTTAAAAATGTTAGGCAATGCAGAGACAGAAAATCTCTGGGGGCTCATTAGCTGTACTGGCTAGTTATATTCCAACTTGACACAAACTAAAATCATGTGGGAAGAGAGAACTTTAACTGAGAAAAATGCCTCAGCCAGACTGGCTTGTGGGCAAGGCTAGAGTGCAATTTCTTGATCGATCACTAATGTATGAGGGCCAAGCTACAATGTCAACATTACCACCACCGGGCTGAGGGTACTGAATGATATAAGAAATTAGGCTGAACAAGCCAGGAGAACAATCCAGTAAGCAATCCTCCCTGGCTGTGTTAGTAATTTACTGCTATGAACAGACATCATGACCAAGGCAACACTTATAAGGCCAACATTTAATTGAGGCTGGCTTACAGGTCCAGAGGTTCAGTCCATTATCATCAGGGTGGAACATAGCAGCATCCAGGCAGGCATGGTGCAGGACAAGATGAGAGTTCTACATCTTCACTGATGCTTCCTAACAGAATACTGGCTTCCAGGCAGCTAGGATGAGGGTCTTAAAGGTCACACTCACAGTGACACACCTACTCAAAAAACACCACACCTATTCCAATAGGGCCACATCTTCTAATAGTGCCAATCCCTGGGCAAAACATGTACAAATCATAATACTGGCCATTGCATTAGTTCTTCTGTCCCATTACTTGGCTTTCCTCAGTCACAGACAGTGATATGAAACTGTAAGCTGAAATAAACCCTTTTCTCTAACCACTTTGCTTTTGATCATGGTGTTTTATCACAGAGATAGAAACTCAAACTAAGAAAGAGGCCAAACAACCTAATCTAAATTGGAAACATCAGAACACTGAAACTATCCCAAGAGCAAAATTCCTAAGGAGTAACATCCAAGGTTGTCTTTTTCACTATCTATACTTTCGTGGACACACACACACACACACACACACACACACACACAAGCTCTCACACATGCACACATGCACATACACACATACCCACAGTTTTTCTTGTTCTTGTTTTGATTTATTTTCTGAGACAGACTTTCTCTGTGTAGCCCTGGCTGTCCTAGAATTCTCTTTGTAGAGCAGGCAGACCCAAAACTCATGGAGATTCACCTACCTCTGCTTCCTGAGTGCAGGAAATAAAGGCATTTGTCATCACTCCCAGCCCTCATACACAGTTTTTAAGATGAAAAATAACATCCAAAATATCTTTTCAGCTAAATATGAGTTTATAAGATTAAATTTTAAGATTTTACTCTTTTATAATATTAATCTTACTTTTCTAAAACTGCTAAGGTATTTTGTGCAATTCACAGTTGTGAATACGTAATTTCAAATTGAATAAAGAACAATAAATCTGAGAGCACTTACAGACATTATTTACGATTATCAGAGAATAAACAGCATTCACATACCAAATTGTTGCTGTGCAGTAACCATACCAGGACAAAACTATTAATAATATAGAGATGCTTAAGCTGCATTTTTTCTTGACCACAAAGATACACTAGTCTCAAGGGAAAATTGCCAAATCTTTCTTCAAATAGCCTTCACATATAGGTGTCATATGTGTGTGTGTGCCTGTCTGTCTGTACATGCATGTATGTGTCTGTGTGTATATATATAAAACAATCATGTAGTACTTATTTGTATGTACATTGATGTATGACCATCCAGTGAAGCACAGACAACATTCCAAGGTCACACTCTTGAAAAACTCTGATCCTTCCTCCTCAGCAGCCAACTGCCAATAACTCCTTAGTCAACAGGATACTAAAACAGACTCAGATGTTCACAAAGTGGAGATTTCCACAACTAAACACTCTATAATCTAATATCAGAAAGAACATTTTAAGAATGTGTGTGTGTGTGTGTGTGTGTGTGTGTGTGTGTGTGTGTGTGTGACTGGACAAATGAATTATTTTTAAAAATAGGGCATGGACTTACAGGGATATAGCTTGGGGAGGTCAGGCAGAAAGTAGTGGTGAAAATGATTTAAATAACTTGTTAAAGAATCTCAAAAAGTAAATTAAAATATGTTTTAAAGATACCAGTGGTTAAAGATTAGCAAGATGATGCAGTTTTAAAAGTCTTCCACATTCTTTGGCATACTGTCGGGCTAGATAATTAATGGCTGTTTCCTTAACTGAGGTAATGGCCGAGAATCTGCACCGATGCCAGGAACCTGCCAGATTCTCACAATAAAGAAGGAAATATTGCTGCTTATCTCTGCTTGGTAAAAGAAACAGTGATCATTGCAAACAATTTGCTGTCTATAGTGACCCACACAGCAGCCAGAAAGACATCACAGGAGATGTTCCTAAAGAAGAGAGAACTTTTCATTTTAAAAAAAATAAATAACAAGGATGAGTTAATGAAACCATGGAAAGGGGAAGGCTCAGGGAAATGGAAGCTGTGATCAGAGAGAAATGATCGGTGGCTGTCACAAATATGTGACATGGTCTCCTAAATCATTGACAGATGATGAATCATTGACAGTTACATCACGCTCCCCTTCCCACATCTCACTAATGACAGGGTGGGATCAGCTTTCCATTGTGACAAAACCATAGAAATGTATCAAGCTAAAGGAGGAAAGATTCTGGTTCATTCTCAGAGATTTCAGTTCAATGACACTAGTTCCAAATATGAAATAAAATTAAGACTCTTTCCGTAGAGAATTAAGTAACAACAAAGGAATATTGTAATCAATTCTGTGAGCACAAACTGTACATTTTAGATGAAATGGATGGATTTCTTGACTCATAAGAGCTATCCAAATTCAAATAGAAGTATATGATACAGTTGGCTCCATCTGTAGGAGACACATTCAACAGTTAATATATTAGCCAGTTTTCATTATCGTTGTAGTGAAACACTTGACAAATCACCCTAGGGAAGAAAGAGATAATTTTTATGTCAGTCTGAGAAGACAGTCCACCACTGTGGAGAAAGCATGTTGATGAGAATGGATCTGGCTACAAGGGCAGAAGAATGAGGAAGCTGGTCATGTGACCACAGTCAAGCAGCAGAAACATGAATGTTGAATATTGATGCTCAGTGTGGTAGTTAGAATATGCTTGATCCCAAACATAGTGGCACTATTAGGTGTGGCTTTCTTGGAGTAGGGGTGTGGTGTGTTGGAGGAAGTGTGTCATTGTTGGTATGGCTTTAAGACCCTCATCCTAACTTCCTGGAAGCCAGTCTTCTTTCGTATCTCTTTGGATGAAGATGTAGAACTCTCAGCTCCTCCAGCATGATGCCTGGACACTGCCATGCTCCTGCCTTGATGATAAAGGACTGAGTCTCTAAACCTGTAAGCCAAATGTTCTTGACTTGACTTGGTCATGTCTGTTCACAGCAGGAAAACCCTAATTAAGACATTCAGTTTATCTTTCTTGGGTTTAAACAAAAATACGTAAAACCAAATAAAAAGAGTATAAGTGAAATATTTAGGATGGGTATCCTACTATGTCGAGAGTAAGTACCATCTAAAGAGAGGAGTCAATCTCGAGAGACCTTAGTGTGAGTGTCTGTATTGGTATCAACACAGAGGATTCACTAGAGTGAAGGTCAGATGAATTGACACTTCTGATCGTCCAACACATCATCAACTTTCCACAAAAGACATCTCTGGTCCTCAACATTAAATTCCTACACCTTGTCCTTTGAAGAAGAAAATAATTCTTCCTCAAATGACATAAATTCTATTGCAAAAAATGCTAATAAAAATTCCCATTGCACTTTGTATGACCAACATTACCTTAGTATAAAAACAAAGGCTTGGCAAGAAGAGAAAATTAATTCAGTAAGTATCTCTTAAGAAAACAGATGCAGAAATTTTTAACTATGCATTAACATATTTAATCCAACATATAGGTAAACTGTATATTAAAGCCAAATAGTATATATTTCATGTATACTAAGAAGCCTAAAGAGTTGAAAGGAAATCAATAAATTGTACAATATTAAATGACTAAATAAGCAAATCATATGTCTTTTATTATAATAAAAATGACAAAATATCCATTAAAGCAGAACAGGAGACTCATTGGCAAAGAAAATCCACTTAGACATTTATGTTCTCCTTCTTGATCAATGTTTCCATTATTTATTAATTTATTTATATGAAAATAATATTGGCTATTTCAAGATTTGAGTAGTAATACAAGCCCATATGCTATTACTTTTTACCTTTTTAAAAATTACTAATATATAATTCTATTTCTTTTTCATATTATATGTGGCATCATCTGTAGCTGGCTTTCAAATACCAAAATATTAAATGCTATTATTTTGTAGTTGAAATACTACACCTATGTTTTCAATAGCACTGAAAATAGGCAAATGTTCTATTCCCATTTTGTTGATAAAGAAGAGAAGCTTTTAAATAGAGAATAGTTTATTCAAGATAAACTCAAATAGAACATTTAATGTTGTAGTACTTGAATATAAGTCTAGTATACAAGGATAGCTACAATTACTTTAATTATATTCAAAAATTCAAAGGGAGAATCATTTTGAAGGACTCTTACTCTGTTATTAAAACATGAGGATAGGAACTTTCTTTTAGGAGCCAATGTGCTTAATATAGTAAGCGTCAATAGTATTCACTGTGAAATGAGGACTGTTTGCAATGCCAGGAGTACCCACAATAATTGTGTTAGAAGCCTGAGCCATTGGAAATTCTGCGGCTGGTGCTGATCAAGTGGGGAGCTTTTCTGTGTCTCTCATACCTACTCTCAGCACCAACCTGGACAATGATACAAAATAAGCAAGTCATGTAAGATTTTTTTCCCCAACAAATTAATACAAAAGAAAGTATTCAAAACAATTAATCTTGGTAATATAATCAGTGTTAAATCTACCACAGCTTTTAATCTGTGTGAGGAGAGGTGGGGATATCATAACTTCACAGTTAAAAGTGCACTACTCCAAATGTGTCTAGGTATGAGCATTTAAATGAGAAAATATTTACAACTTTACTCTAGCCAAAATCACAGCCTTGTGAACTCAAATTCATGTTTAACCACTGTTTTCATATGTGGGATATTTCTCTTCAGGAGAGACTTAGAGGTATATTAACTCTCACCTTCCCCAACAAGGAGTGGTCAGGAAAAAGTCCAAGTGCCATTGGTTCTCAATGTGACCTCCTTCTTTCACTGTCCCATGAGTGATACTTATATGATAATGGGAAAGGATATTCTCCAAATATCCTGAAAGGTAATGGGACTATGACCCATCCACTGGTGCTCCATTCTCAGAGACAGAAGACAAGCTCATGTTGAACATAAGATGTAGAGAAAAGAGCACAGAATCAAAATATTAGGGGCCTAGCTAGCTTTAGATTAACACACATTGCCCTATACCAGGCTTGTTATTTATCCATGTCCCATTTAGCTTAACTCAACCACAATATTAATGGCATGCATAAAGCAGGAAATATGCAAAGCTGTAAGATAGAAAATACACATGAATGTTCTATTGCTGTGCACTATGCCTTGTGAGCATTCACTTAACTGCAGACATTATAGGAAATGTGCTTTATGCCTCTGTTACTTGTGTTCTATCAGCTACTACATTGAATAAAATGTTCACATTTTACTTTGAGCCAGAATCAACCTTGAATGTCCCAACAACACAATAGTGGTTATTTTCCAGGGCCCCTTTCATGTGGCATCCCTTTCCTTTTTCCGAATTGGTTTTGTTTTCTTCTTCTGGTCATCTATATCATATAGTCTACATCAACTTTCACAGGCCCTTATTAACATACACACAAACATTAGAAGTTAGCATCCAAATTTGATAGCAAATGAGATATTTTTTACTTTCTGAGATTGGGTCATTCACTCATATAACCTTTAAGTTTTATCCAGTTTCCTTTTTATATGCACATGAATAAAATTCCATGGTGGTGATTTTCATAATCTGTTCTGTTGGTAGACATTTGAGTTCTATTCCATTAATATTGCTTAGTTCCTTTAATCCATGCAACTGTGTTAATTGAGAGCATTAAGTGAATTCACCTTATACATAAGAGAAAATGTGTTTTCTGGAAATCATGATGGTTAATCTCTATTCTGTTTATGTTTCCATGTGTTTCAATATGAAGAGTACCAGCCATGACCCTGCAGGCATGGGATATAGAATCTGAAGGTACACTACCCAATTCATTCTATGAAGCCACAATTACTCTGATACCTAAACCACATAAAGACAAAACAAAGATAGAGAACTTCAGACCAATTTCCCTTATGAATATCGACGCAAAAATACTCAACAAAATTCTCGCCAACCGAATCCAAGAACACATCAAAACGATCATCCATCATGACCAAGTGG
>LR753465.1:141362-236960 GCA_902729485.2 Mus minutoides
GAGTGAGCAGAGCACTATATGACCCACATCATACAGAGAACATTACCATAGCAGAGTGTTCTTGTGCCTCTGTTGTTATAGTCTGCATAGCATGCTTTAATGTAGAAATGGGCATTGCAGAAATACAGCAGCCTGTTCTATCAGATAACAAAATATATGTTTGTATTTAAATAATGTGCATTACAAGGCTCATAAAGAACATATTTTAAGAAGCTTAGATCCACAGCCATGCTAATTCCATCAGAGTGTCCTCATCCAGGAAAAAGATTTTTTAACCTCCTCCCCTGTTGTCTGTACTCTACCAATGTTGACTAAAGGCACATTTGTTTGTTTGTTTGTTTGTTGAGTTGAAATATTCTGAGTCAGTCTCCCTTTAGCCTAGAATTGTAATTATATGCAATTTTTCTTCATATGACATCATCTGGAAAATGAATTGTGAGAGATAAAAACATCAGGTGTTGCCTACATCTGACTTTGAATGATAGGTGCTAAACTAGTATCACAGATTTTGTATCATGTTGAACTGTCCCATAGACAAAGAAATATATATATAAAAAATGAAAGTTTTTCCTTAAATAGGCTCTTCCAAATATATTCATGCCAGACATCTTGCACATACAATAAAAAAAAAATGAATTAACAGATGCCTTTCTAAATACTTGGTTTAATTTTTATCTTCTAAATTTTTAATTTTGCTGTGGAATGGTATTAGAAATATAAGGAGCGATTTGCAAATTGCATCAGAAGACTTCTTAGAATCACAGCATTTACCGCCATGAAGTTCTCAGATTTCCCTTCCATGCAGGAATTCTGAGAGCTAAGTAAATCATTGCTCTCCCACAGCATGCCCTTTCATTGTGTGGGGCTGCCAGCAGGGCCTAAGCAGGAGAAGCTGGGCTTCAGGTTTGGTTTAGAATTCAGTGACAGTTTGATTGTGGGCTCAACCTTTTCTGCTGTTATTGGGATGTGAGTTGCATGCTGAATTAATGAGCAAAAATGAAAAAAAAAAAGGTGAAAAGAGTGTGGAGCCTGCTTCATTTATTTCTAGCTCTGTTCTTCTTTTTTATCACCATATTTAATGTTGTAGCTTGATAAAAAAAATATTTACCATACATGCATATGTACACACTCATGTTTGTGTGTGTGTGTGTGTGTGTGTGTGTGTGTGTTATTGTAAGGTAACTGTGTGGAACAATGTAAAACACCAGGATCCAATTATTATCCATAAATGCACTAAGGTGTTCTATAGAAACCTTCCCTGATAAAACCTTTCTTTTTTTTTTTTTTTATTCTCACATCCATTAAATCCCACCACACTCCTCATTCTTGCTACTCATCCTTGGCCTCTCAATAAACTGTGGGGAAACGTTTTCCGTTTATTGCTGTAAGTTAGTGCTATTTATATTTTAGAAATGTCAGATTCCTTTACAAGTCACTTGAGACCCAGTGGCAAGAATGAATTACTCTAAAATTTCTGTCTTTCTCCTGACATGTCTGCCTGAAAAGCATCTAGCCTGGAGCTGAATTCATTGTTATTTCACTATCTGTGAGCCAGCAAGAGACAGTTTTACAAATTTCTAACATAAGGCACAAAATGATATCCAACAGAAACTTCTTTTTCTTTTTTTTTTAAATTCCTGGCTATGACCAAATTAGTAAAGTCTGGCATATTTTGAATTGCTGAATGTACATCTGTATGTCTCTGAAATTTAATCTTGTAATTATTGCTCTGGAGAAAAAAAAAGATATTAAAGTTGATTGCCCAACACATTTCTTCTTATTTCCTTTTGTCCTAATAATGAAATGATGAAATAGCTCAGACATTAGCATTTAGTGTATGCTGGAGTTTGCAATGTCTATGTCAAAATAATGTCTTGCATATTATAACAACCAGGGACGATACATGTGTGGATACTGTAGAGGTTACAAAATTATGTGTGTCATAGTTGGGGCATACATTGTATGGGGTGTGAGGTGGGGAAAGGTGACTACATATTTTCCAGTCTGGAAATTTCACCCTTCTATTGATATTTGCTATATCTATTTTGGTATTCACTGTGTGTCTATTTTCTTTTATTGCCTTTATCATCAACCTTACATCTTCTTTAAAGGTGGCCTCTACATGGATCTAGTTCATCCTTATTGATTTCTTCCTTGCCTAGTCTGGCTCACATTTTTCTCTTTCTGTGTAAACCTGGTAATCTTTTATCCTGGATGCTGGCAGTAATATATAGTAGACACTATAATTGTTATGTGCCTCTAAAGAAAATTAAACACTACCTCCTTTGAGATCGACAAGCGCTGAAATATCTCTTTAATAATTTTGGGCTTCACTTTGCTGCTCTGAGCTTCAGTGTACAATCCTCAAAGCACCGAGGGATTCAGGGAGAGGAAAGATCACAATTTGGACCGAATTTCAATTGCTCTGCATTGTCTTGTAACTCCCATAATCACATTTCACTCTTTTGGAGCAGACTGCATTCAGTTCTCCTATTCTTTAACTAGAATAATTTTCCTAGAAGTATAGACCTCACAATGATTGAATTGTGATAAATTATGAAACCTGAACAGATCACTGACAAGTCATGTGCTTTATTGAAATCTGGCAAATATTTTAAACTCTCAAAAGCCTTCTCTCAAATCTGGAGATTTAACTTGGTAGGTATGAGTACTTTTAGTGTAACATGAAGACCTGAGTTAAAATTCTCAGCAACCATGTGAAAAGCCAAAGCATGGCCACAAGCAACTAGAACCTTAGCTGCATCTGAGTAGAGACAGGAGGATCACTGGGGTCTGGAACTGCAAGCCCAGATCCAGAATCATGAAGAAAGTGACAGGGCCAGATATCTTGTTTCCTCCTCTGGACTTACATGTGCATAAAACTATAGACATCTTGCCTTCACATATGAACAACACACACACACACACACACACACACACACACACACACACACACTTAAAATTTAAAAAAAATCAACAGAATATTCTCTAAAGCACTACTATAGGAGCATTTTTATGTACATAACAAAAATCACACTCAAATACACACTTGTACACTTGATGAGACAGGTGAGCCTGAGAAATATTTCAATCTGTACTTCCTAGCACTATCCTTTAAAGTTCCCAAATCATCTGTAGGAAAAGAAAAACACTCTCTGAGGCCAGTTCTCACAGGAGAGCTCGAGGACCACAGAAGCAACAGAGCTTCTTGGACAGGGTCCCTTCAGGCCTTCATCCTCAGCCAGGAGGCAGAGCTGATCCTCAGTTCTCTGTGCACCTTTCCTGCCCGGGAAGAGTTTGCCTTTAGGGAGTGCTCTGACCCCTGAGGCTCAGGAGAGAGCTGGTCTCCCAGGAGTGCTGACAGAGGTTAACAGATTCACAGGAGGAGTAAGCTCAAGCCAGGGATAACTAGAACATCTAACACCAGAGATTATCAGATGGCAAATAAAAGAATCTTACTAACAGAAACCAAGAACACGTGGTATGATCAGAACCCACTACTCAACCACAGTGAGTCCTGTATACCCCAACACAGCAGAAAAGCAAGCTTCATATTTAAAATCATACCTCATGATGCTGGTAGAAGATTTTAAGAAGGACGTTAATAACTCACTTAAAGAAATACAGGAGAGCACTGCTAACCAGCTAGAAGTCCTTAAAGAAGAAATACAAAAATCCCTTAAAGAATTACAAGAGAACACAACCAAACAGGTGAAGTAACTAAACAAAACCATCCAAGATGTAAAACTGGAAGTAGAAATAACAAAAACCCAAGGGTTTGGTGAGATGGCTCAGAAGTTAAGAGCACAGACAGATCTTCCAAAGGTCCTGAGTTCAAATCCAAGCAACCACATCGTGGCTCACTCTCCTGGAGTATCTGAAGACAGCTATAGTGTACTTACATATAATAAATAAATAAATATTGAAAAAAAAACCAAAAAGAGACAAATCTGGGGATAGAAACCTTAGGAAAGAAATCAGGAGCCATAGATGCGAGCATCACCAACAGAATACAAGAGATAAAAGAGAGAATGTCAGGTGCAGAAGATTCCATAGAAAATATGGACACAACAATCAAAGAAAATATAAAATGCAAAAAGATCCTAATTCAAAACATCCACAAAATCCAGGACATAATGAAAGACCAAACCTAAGGATTATAGCTATAGATAAAAATGAAGATTTTTTGACTTAAAGGGCTAGTAAATATCTTCAACAAAATTATAGTAGAAAACTTCTCTAACCTAAAGGAAGAGATACCTATGAACATTCAAGAAGCCTACAGAACTCCAAATAGACTGGACCAGAAAAGAAATCCCCCTTGACACATTATAATCAGAACAACAAATGCAATAAATAAAAATAGAATATTAAAAGCAATAAGGGAAAAGGGTCAAGTAACATATAAAGGCAGACTTATGAGAATTATACCAGACTTTTCACAAGAGACTGTGAAAACCAGAAGACCATGGACAGATGTCATACAGACACTAAGAGAACACAAATGCCAGCCTACTATACCCAGCAAAATTCTGATGGATAAACCAAAGTATTCCATGACAAAACCTAATTCACACAGTATCTTTCCATGAATCCAGCCCGTCAAAGGATAATAAAGGGAAACTCCAACACAAGGAGGAAAACTATGCCCTAAAAAAAGCAAGAAAATAATCATTCAACAAACCTAAAAGAATATAGATGCAAAAACAGAAACCCAACTCTAACAACAAAAATAACAGGAAGCAACAACAACTTTTCCTTAATGCCTCTTAAAATCAATGGTTTCAATTCCCCAATAAAAAGACATAGACTAACAGACTGTCTACATAAACAGTACCCAACATTTTGCTGCATACAGGAAACCCACCTCCGAGACAAAGACAGACACTATCTCAGAGTAAAAGGCTGGGAAACAATTGTTGAAGCAAATGGTCCCAAAAAACAAGCTGGAGTAGCCATTCTAATATTGAATAAAATCAACTTCCACCCCAAACTTATCAAAAAAGACAAGGAGGGGTACTTTATACTCATCAAAGTTAAAATCTACCAAGATGAACTCTCAATTCTGAACATCTATGTTCCAAATGCAAGAACAGCCACATTCATTAAAGAAACTCTAGTAAAGTTCAAAGCACACATTGCACCATACACAAATAACAGTGGGAGACTTCAACACCCCACTCTCATCAGTAGACAGATCCTGGAAACAGAAACTATAAGAGATACAGTGAAACTAAAAGAAGTTATGAACCAAATAGATCTAGAAGATATCTACAGAATATTTTATCCTAAAGCAAAAGGATATACCTTCTTCTCAGAACCTCATGGTACCTTCTCCAAAATTGACCATATAATTGGACAAAAAACAGGCCTCAATAGATACAAAATATTAAAATAATCCCATGCATCCTATCCAGATCACCGCAGACTAAGGCTGATCTTCAATAACAACATAAATGATAGAAAGCTACCATTCACGTGGAAGCTGAACAACACTCTACTCAATGATAACTTGGAAGAAATAAAGAAAGAAACTAAAGACTTTTTAGAGTTTAATGAAAATGAAGCCACAACATACTGAAACTTAAAGCAGTCCTGAGAGGAAAAATCATATCTCTAAGAGGCTCCAAAAAGAAAATGGAGAGACCATACACTAGCAGCTTGAAGGACACCTAAAAGCTCTAGAACCAAAGGAAGCAAATTCACCCAAGAGGAGTAGATGTAGATGGCAGGAAATAATCAATCTCAGGGCTGAAATCCACCAAGTGGAAACAAAAAGAACCATACAAAAAATCAACCAAACCAGGAGCTGGTTCTTTGAGAAAATCAACAAGATAGATAAACTCTTAGCCAGACTAACTAGAGGGCACAAGGACAGTATCCAAATTAACAAAATCAGAAATGAAAAGTGAGATATAACAACAGAATCTGAGGAAATCCAAAAAATCATTAAGTCCTATGACAAAAGCCTATACTCAACAAAACTGAAAAACCTGCATGAAATAAACAATTTCCTAGACAGATAGCATGTACCAAAGTTAAATCAGATCAGATTAACGATTTAAACAGTTCCATATCCCCCTAAAGAAGTAGGAGTGGATGGATAGAGGAGCAGGGCAGGGGCAGGATATAGGGAACTTTGGGGATACCATTTGAAATGTAAATAAAAGATATCTAATAAAAAAAGAACTAGTATATTAAATAATATACCAAGAAAACAAAAGGAAATAGAAAAAGTCATTAATAATCTCACAAAAAAAAAAGCCCAGGACCAGATGGGTAAGAAGACATAATTCCAATTCTCCTCAAACTATTATACCAAATAGAAACAGAAGGGACTCTCTGTACTCAATTCATTCTATGAAGCCACAAGTAGTCTGATAACTAAACCACACAAAGACCCAACAAAAAAGACAACTTCAGACCAATTTCCCTCATGAATATCTTTGCAAAAATACTCAATAAAATCCTCACAAACCGAATCCAAAGAACACATCAAAATGATCATCCATCATGATCAGGTAGGCTTCATCCCAGCGATGCAGGGATGGTTTAATATAAGGAAATCCATCAATGCTATCCACTATATAGACAAACTAAAAGACAAAAACCACATGATCATTTCATTAGATGCTGAGAAAGCATTTGAGAAAATCCAACACCCATTCATGATAAAAGTCTTGGAAATATCAGGAATTCAAGGCCCAAACCTAAACATAATAGAAGATACAGTAACCAGTAGCCATCATGAAACTAAATGAGAGAAACTTGAAGCAATCCCACTAAAATCAGGCACTAGACAAGGTTGCCCACTTTCTCCCAACCTATTCAATATAGTACATGGAGTCCTATCCAGAGCAATGAGACAACAAAAGGAGATCAAAGGAATACAAATTGGAAAGAAAGAAGTCAGAATATCACTATTTGCAGTTGATAGGACTGTATATATAAGTGTCCCTAAAAATTCCACCAGAGAACTCCTAAACCTGATAAACAATTTCAATGCAGCATTTGGATATGAAATTAACTCAAACAAATCAGCAGCCTTTCTCTAAACAAAGGATAAAAAGGCTGACTAAGAAATTAGGGAAATGATATCCTTCACAATAGTCACAAATAATATAAAATACCTTGGTGTGACTCTAACTAAGCAAGTGAAAGATCTATATGATAAGAACTTCAAATTTCAGAAGAAAGAAATCAAAGAATATCTCAGAAGATGGAAAGATCTCCCAGGCTCATGGATTGGCAGGATTGATATAGTAAAAATGGCTATCTTGCTAAAAAAAAAAAATCTACAGATTTAATGCAATATCCATCAAAATTCCAACTCAATTCTTCACAGAATTAGAAAGGGGAATTTGCAAATTCTTCTGGAACAACAAAAAAAAAACTAGGATAGCAAAAACTCTTCTCAACAATAAAAGAACTTCTGGTAGAATAACCATGCCTGACCTCAAAGTGTACTGCAGAGTAATTGTGATTAAAAAAAAAAAAACAATAAAAAACAGCAACAACAACAACAACAACAAAACTGCATGGTACTGGTACAGCAACAGAGAGGTAGATCAATGGGATAGAATTCAAGTCCCAGAAATGAACCCACACACCTATGGTTACTTGATCTTTGACAAGTGGGCTAAAACCATCCAGTGGAAAAAAGATAGCATTTTCTTTTTTTTTTTTTTCTCTTTATTAGATATTTTCTTCATTTACATTTCAAGTGTTATCCAGAAATTTCCCCATACCCTCCCCCATCCCCGCCCTGCTCCCCTACCCACCCCCTCCCACATAATGGCCCTGGTGTTCCCCTGTACTGGGGCATATAAAGTCTGCATGACCAAGGGGCCTCTCTTCCCAATGATGGCCAACTAGGCCATCTTCTTCCATATATGCAGCTAGAGATATGACCACAGGGGGAACTAGTTAGTTCAAAAAGATAGCATTTTCAACAAATGGAGCTGGCTCAACTGGCAGATAGCATGTAGAAAAATGTGAATTATTCAATTCTCATCTCCTTGTACAAAGCTCAAGTCTAAGTATATCAAGGAACACCACATAAAATCAGAGATACTAAAGTTATAGAGGAGAAAGGGGGGAAAGGCATGAAGATATGGGCACAGGGGAAAAATTTCTGAACAGAACAGCAATGGCTTGTGCTATAAGATCAAGAGTTGACAAATGGGACCTCAGAAAATTGCAAAGGACACTGTCAATATGATAAAAAGGCCACAAACAGATTGGGGAAAGATCTTTACCAATCCTAAACATGGTAGGGCACTAATATCCAATATACATAAAGAACTCAAGAAGTTGGACTCCAGAAAACTAAATAACCCTATTAAAAATGGGGTACAGAGCTAAACAAAGAATTCTCAACTGAGGAATACCAAATGGCTGAGAAGCACCTGAAAAAAAAAAAATTCAACATCCTTAATCATCAGGGAAATGCAAATCAAAACAACCCTGAGATTCCACCTCTCACCAGTCAGAAACTCAGGTGACAGCAGATACTGGTGAGAATGTGGAGAAAGAGGAACACTCCCCCAGCTCGTGGGATTGCAGGCTGGTAAAACCACTGGGGCAATCAGTTTGGCATTTCATCAGAAAATTAGTCATAGTACTACCTGAAGACCCAGCAATATCACCCCTGAGCATATACCCAGAAGATGTTCCAACTGGTAATAAGAACACATGCTCCACTATGTTCATAGCAGCCTTATTTATAATAGCCAGAAGCTAGAAAGAACCCAGATGTCCCTCAACAGAGGCATGGATACAGAAAATGTGGTACATTTACACAATGGAATACTACTCATTGTTTTTAACTCCTCAGCAGTTAAAAACAATGAATTCATGAAATACTTAGGACAATATCATCTTGAGTGAGGTAACCCAATCACAAATGAACACACATGATATGCACTCACTGATAAGCAGATATTAGCCCAGAAACTTAGAATACCCAAGATAGATACAGTTTGCAAAATACATGAAACTCAAGAAGAAGGAAGACCAAAGTGTGGATTCTTCGATCCTTAGTAGGGGGAACAAAATACCCATGGAAGGAGTTACAGAGACAAAGTTTAGACCTGAATCTGAAGGAATGACAATCCAGAGACTGTCCCACCCAGGGACCCATCCAATAAACAACTCCCAAACCCAGATACTATTGCACATGCTAACAAGATTTTGCTGACATGTCCCTGATATAGCTATCTCCTGTGAGTCTATACCAGTGCCTGACCAATACAGATGTGGATACTCACAGTCATCTATTGGATGGAACACAGAGTCCACAATGAAGGAGCTAGAGAAAGTACCCAAAGAGCTGAAGTGGTCTGCAACCCTATAGGAGAAAGAACAATATGAATTAGCCAGTACCCCCAGAGCTCGTTCTCTAGCTGTATATGTAGCAGAAGATAGCCTAGTTGGCCATCAATGGGAGGAGAGACTCTTTGTCTTGTGAATATTATATGCCCCAGTATAGGGGAATGCCAGCACCAGGAAGTAGAAATGGGTACTTTGGGGAGCAGAGGGAGGGTGAGGGTTTAGGGGATTTTCAGAAAGGAAACTAGGAAATGGGGTAGCATCTGAAGTGTAAATGAAGAAAATATCTAATAATAAAAAAAGAAAAAAAGAAAAATACAACATTACAAAGTCTGACTATGTGATGTTCAATTTCATTTTATTCATTTTTATAACTAAATCCATCTGAGATAATTGTGTTCTTGAGTTGTTTCGGATGTTAGAATTATTTTTCTGGCCTGCTGTGATATCTGGAGCCAGGGAAGGTTGTGGATATTACTAATTAATTGGTTCCATCCTTTGCAGAAGCCATCATAAAAAGGTCTGATTGATTAAATAATACCTTTAGTCAGTAATGAAGAAAGGAAGCTATTGTGAAGTTGAACTTTGTAAAAATGAAGCTATTTCACTAGAGCTTTTGTGGCTCTTAAAGAAAATTGGAGCTTCCTGGAAGAGAAACCTTCAGAATTACTTACAGCTGCATTACTAGTATTGGTTAAGATGTACAGGTTAGGCTATTGTGGTCCAGATAGATATCAGTTTAACTTACAGAAATTAATTATTTATGAGAAAGATTTCTTTATGGGGAAAAATAGAATGCTTAAGTGCACATAAAATGAAAGAAAAACTAGCTAATCACTTCCTTGTTTGGGGGTAGAGGTAAAGTGAAATCTACCTGCAGTGGGACATCCTGGATAGATATACTAATGTGCGTCACTGAATGATGCTCTACATAAACATATGACGTGGCTTACACACATGACCTTGCTGACCTACTCTTTGTTTAGAAACATAGATGTTCTCTGTGCATATTTATATAGAAAGATAAGTAGACAATCTACCTGAGAAACATCATGTATATTTTCTCTGGTGTCCTTTTGTAAATTAGAAGTAGACCCATGATACCAGGCAACTGTGATTTACCACTTGCTCAACTTACCATCATATTAGTACTATTTGTACACTTTATCCAATCTATCTTCCTCTCAACAAAATCCATATTCAACGATGGTCTAATTTTCCAACTCACAGAGAATGAAAACAGTAAAATATGTCCTCTAGTGAATGACCTTGTTCCCAGTTGTCTAACTCCTTCTTCATCACTGTCTCTCTATACTTCCTGTCTTCCACATGAAGGATGTCTGTGTACATTACAGGTCTGTGTCACAGCTCTCCCTATGACCTTTTTTTTCCCCCAGCACATCCCCTTTATTACTTTCACTTTCTCTCTTGAAGTGGTGAACACCCACAAAGAATCAGTCCTTGTTCAGCCTGGTGACTCTCACCTACAACCACAGGCACAGGAAGTTGAGGCAAAGGAGTTACAAGTTTGAAATTTATCCTGGGCAACTTAGTGAGACTTTGTCTTAAAATAAATATTCTATGTTAGAGAGGCTTAGTACATGGTTATTATGCTTAAAGCCTTGGGCATAGCCCCTCATACCATAAAACATAAGGAGAAACAGAAGAAAGAAAAAGAATCATATTTAATTAGTTTCCTAGATGGGAGAGTATCAAATCCAGGGCCATTTGCAAAGTAAGGAATTATTCTACCACTCACTGCCCCGATTTTAAAGGAAATCTCCCTTTAAACTCCTAGACAGTTCTCAATTTCTTCTCCAGAAACACTGTTATTCCCTCCGTTTTTTCTCTTTCATGTCTCCACAAATCTAGTATACTTTGTCTATTCTTTAGGGGTATTTCTTCTTGGTGCAAAAGGAAGGGGAGTTATGCTTGTAAAATGAAGATCAGCACACCACGCTGCAGAGCTTCCCATTCTCAGTAGGTCTGCAACAACACCTAGTGGAGTTTGTCATTAACTTCATAGTGATGGCTTAAGGTTTGGTACCATTCTGGAGCATTGTCATCACATTCATGGGACTCTTTATCATATTTGATATGTAAAGTAGAATATACAGAAAGAAGTAACCACAAAAATGAGCTTATTTCCATTTGATCTTTCCTTATTTTCCAATCATATCCAAATTAAAATAAAGGAACCTACCTAAAATAAATCAGCACCTACCTTCAGTGTAGAGAGGAAAAAAAAACAAAACAAAAAATAACTCAAATTGGGGACAGTCAGATTTTGAATGGAACATTACTGTTTATGTTTATACATTTTACATGCCAACGTCATCATCTTTCAGTATTTGGGGTATCGAATGTGTTGTTTTGTTTTATTGTCAGTCTGTCCAAACTAATACTTATTGCTAAACAGCAAAAACAACAACAAAGGAGGTGGCTCAATGGGTAAAGTGCTTACTGTGGAAGCATGAGAATATGAGTTTGGAATCCTAGCATCTGTAGAAAAGACAGACCTGCTGCATGTGTATGTATATAACCCTAGTTCTGAGGGGGTGGGATAGGTAGATCCCAGGTACTTACTGGCTAATTAGTCTAGGCAAATGCAATAAAATCCAGACCAATCAATGAAAGCTTCTGTTTATCAAAATGAGGTAGAGAATGATGGGGCAAACCAACCAATGCCCCTGTTGGTCTTTACCTTTCCCCACATACATCGGTATATGAAGCCATATTACATGTGACTATGCCTGTAACACCACTCACAGATACATACGCACATAGAGACACACACAGACACACAGAGAGAGAGACAGACAGACAGAGACAGAGGCAGAGATGGAGAAACAGAGACAGAGAGACAAAGAGACAGAGAGAGACAGAGATAAAGAGAGACAGAGATACTTGTGGACATACTCAAAACACACATGAGCTCAGAGATCCCTTTTGGAGAATCAAAACTATACTGTAAAAGAGAATAAAAGGAAAATGACAAAGTGACCCTGAACAATGTGAACCATGGTCAGAAAACATCTTTTTACCCCATTACCTGAGACATGCCTTCCACCTCAAATCCAAATGTGGTATGTGTTTTGGTGTTCAGCTGTATATTTCTGCATCCTCTGCTTCCTCTTTCTCGAGGTTTCCAGATGCTATGACTGGGCCAGGACACTTTTCTGAGGATCTTGGCAGTGTTATTTTCTGCACTTTCAGATGAAGACTTTCTCCAGTCTTCATATAATGGCCTTTAATGAACCAGCTCTCTTTGATGGTCTTAATTGTGTGCATACCTTTATTCTGGGTGGGCTTATACACATGTATTATGTTTGGGGTGAACCCGGGGTATATATTGACCTTAGAGAGTGGGAAGGAGTTTCCAGTGTAAATAAAAAACATTCATTGGCTAGAGTTAAATGTTCTGTGAATGCCTCATTTCTATGGAGAAACATTCCAGGAATCCAAGGTACTTGCTGGACAGGTTCTTAAAGGAGTGGTGGCAGGGGTGGGAGAGTTGAACCCCAATCCCACTTTTCTCCTTTTTGCTTCATACTTGCCCTTCCACTCTTGCAATGAATCCTCCCCACACCCAATAAAGGAAAAAAAGAGAAAAGACTGAATCTGGGCCTGAGATGTCTCTGAGCTGGTCAGCCCATTGGCTCTGCTCTCATGATCTCCAGAAGACTCAACAGCAAACTCCACAAAGAGGGAAAGCTCTATCCTGCTGCCCAGCTGTGGTACAGTGTCAAGCAGAGATAGATCTCCTCCTCTCATAAACCCAGGGACAGGTCTTCTCCATCCTGCCTCCACCTTTGCAATCTGCCTCTACGTTGCAATCTCATCATAAAGCTTTTGCGTGTCTCTAGCTCTGCATCTCTTCATTGTGTCCAAATTCTCATTTCTCTTTCTCTTCCATTTCTCCACCATTCGCTTGTTACTCTTAGTGGTGCCCAGGGTCTCTGAGTGTCTGGGGTTGTCTCAGAAGTGCTCTCAGAAGTGCTGTGTCTCCTTTGTGCATTATAGACCTTGGGCAAGTGTCATCTCAGGCATGCTCTGCCCTTGTAGGCCTGCACTGCTTCAGACTGTTCATCTTAGGCTAGCTGCCTGTCAAGGGTTCATGGTGATTGTCTGGTAGTTGTGTTGGGCTTACTCCTCAACAGGCCCATCCAAATGGCCCCTTGCAAGGATATCTGTATAGGCCTTACTCCTAACTTGGGCCCACAGTCCCAGGCTGGGATCTTCTAGTTTTCAGCTTGCTTCCTGTCCTTGGAGCCTGCCAAGTCTTGCTGTAGCTGTACCTGTGGTTTTCTCAGGCTGATTTCTTTTTCAGAGAATGTTAAGGTACTAATCATTTAGATGTTCACAGATGAGAACCCTGAACGTTGGCCTAGCCTTTCCCCTCTCTGAAACCTCCTGGTGCACATATGATACAGCAGCCACATCTACAACCCCTCTAGGGATAGGGGATGTAGTAGTTGCCTTGAACAGATGAAAATTTAAAACATGAGGGAAATAGAAGGAATGAAAACTAACTAGGTGGATATGACAGCCCCAAAAAAATGAAACAAAAAGAAAGAAAAGAAATTGTTGTGATCAATAACAAAGTGGGGATGGAAAAGGGAAGTTTGGTGACTTAAGTGACAATCAACAGAGTTTATTTTGATCATAAGAAAAATGAGCTGGAACTAAAAATTACAGAGACACTAGGCTTTCAGCATATATACATACAATCTCTCTCTCTCTCTCTCTCTCTCTCTCTCTCTCTCTGTATGTGTATGACCTCAGAAACAAAATTTTACTTAATTGTAAAGCTATAAACTACTTACAAAAGACTATTTATGTGTGTATAGAGCAGGGATTTTTAGGATCATAGTAACTGGTACCAAAAGCCTGATTCACAAATAAAATCCACATTTATCAAAATTTAAATCTCTTTTTAAAAGCTTGTGAGAGAAACTGAGATCCTTCCTGTCTGCCATCTGCACCTGTGAACTGAGTCTGTTCCACAACCCATTGTGCACGGGTCCCACCAGGAGAGACCTGTTCTCAAAGTAGTGGTTTTACTTCTGGGTTTGGAGGTGACACAGCCACTTTCTCTCCGATAACTATGTGGCGTGGGGCCTACCAGGAGCACACCGGGCACAAGAGCAATGGATCAGCTGGGACAGGATCCTTCCAATCTGCCATCTGCACCCTTGAGCTTAGACTGTTCCAGAGCCCTCTGTACACAAATTCCACCAGGAGAGAGCTGGTCTCCCAGAAGTGCTGGCACAGGCTTACACACCCACTGGAGGAACAATCTCCAGCCAAAGATAGCAAGAACACCTAACACCAGAGATAATCAGATGGCGAAAGGCAAATGCAAGTACCTTAACAACAGAAATTAAGATTACTTAGCACAATCAGAACCAAGTTCTCCCACCATAGCAAGTCCTGCATTCCCCAACACACCAGAAAAGCAAGATGTGGATTTAAAACCATATCCCTTGATGCTGATAAAGGATTTTAAAAAGGATGTAAATAACTCCCTTAAAGAAATACAGGAGAACACAGTTAAACAGGTAGAATCCCTTAAAGAGGAAACACAAAAATCCATTAAATAAATACAGCAAAACACAAACAAACAGGTGAAGGAATTGAACAAAACCATTCAGGATCTAAAAATGAAAGTAGAAACAATAAAGAAATCACAAAGGGTTAGGAATCTGGAGATAGAACACCTAGGAAAGAAATCAGGAGCCATACATGTGAGCATCACCAACAGAATAAAAAAGATAGAAGAGAGAATCTCTGGCGCAGAAAATTCCATAGAAAACATGGACACAACAATCAAAGAAAATGCAAAATGCAAAAAGATCAGAACTAAAACCATGCAGGAAATCCAGGACACAATGAGAAGACCAAACCTAAGGATAATAGGGGTAGATGAGAATGAAGATTTTCAACTTAGAGGGCCAGTAAAAATATTCCACAAAATTATATAAGAAATCTTCCCTAAACTAAAGAAAGAGATGACCATGAACATACAAGAAGCCTACAGAACTCCAAATAGTTTGGATCAATAAAGAAATTCCTCCAGTCACATAATAATCTAAACACTGAATAGATTGGATCAGAAAAGAAATTCTTCCTGTCACATAATAATCAAAACACCAAATGCACAAAACAAAGGAACAATATTAAAAGCAGTAAGGGAAAAAGGTCAAGTAACATATATAGGCAGACCTATTAGAATTACACCAGACTTCTTGCCAGAAACTATGAAATCCAGAAGATCTTGGGCAAATGTAATACAGACCCTAAGAGAACACCAAGGTTAGCAGAGGCTACTATACCCAGCAAAACTCTCAATAACCATAGATGGAGAAATCAAGATATTCCATGACAAAAACAAATTTACACAATATCTCTCCACAAATCCAGTTCTTCAAAGAATAATAAATGGAAAACTAAAACACAAGTTGGGAAACTACACCTTAGAAAAATCAAGAATATATTCTTTTAACAAACCAAAAAGAAGATAACCACAAAAAACATAATTCCCCTCTAACAAAAGTAATGGGAAGCAACAATCTTTTCTCCTTAATATCTCTTAATATCAATGGACTCAATTCCCCAATAAAAGGCATAGTCGAACAGACTGGATATGTAAACAGGACCCAACATTTTGATGCATATAGGAAACCCACCTCAATGACAGAGACAGACACTACCTCAGGGTAAAAGGCTAGAAAACAATTCTCCAAGAAAATGGTCCCAAGAAACAAGCTGGAGTAGCCATTCAAATATTGAATAAAATTTACTTCCAGCCTAAAGTTATCCAAAAAGTTAAGGAAGAACACTTCATACTCAATCAAAGGGAAAATCTACCAGGAAGAACTTTCAATTCCGAATATCTATGCTCCACATGCAAGGGTACCCACATTCATAATAGAAACTTTACTAAAGCTCAAAGCACACATTGTACTGCACCCAATAATAGTGGGAGACTTAAACACTCAACTGTCAGCAATGGACAGATCCTGGAAACAGAAACTAAACAAAGATACTTTGAAACTAGCAAAAGTTATGAAACAAATGGATTTAACAGATATCGATAGAATATTTTATCTTAAACAAAAGAATATACCTTTTTCTCAGCACCTCATGGTAACTTCTCGAAAACTGACCATATTATTGATCACAAAACAGGCCTTAACAGATAAAAGAAGATTGAAATTATCTCATGCATCCTATTAGATCCCCATGGACTATAGATGGTCTTCAATAACAACATAAACAATAGAAAGCCAACATACATGTGGAAGGTAAACAACACTCTACTCAATGATAACTTGGTCAAGAAAAAAATAAAGAAAGAAATTAAGACTTTTTAGAGTTTAATAAAAACGAAGCCAAAACATACCCAAACTTATGGGACACAATGAAAGCAGTCCTAAGAGGGAAACTCATAGCTCTGAGTGCCTCCAAAAAGAAACTGGGTCTAGCATACACTAGCAGCTTGACAGCACATCTGAAAGCTCTGGACAAAAGGAAGAAAATACACCCAAGAGGAGTAGATGGCAGGAAATAATCAAACTTGGGGCTGAAATCAATCAAAGAGAAACAAAAAGAACTATACAAAGAATCAACTAAATCATGAGCTGGTACTTTGAGAAAATCAACAAAATAGATAAATCCTTAGCAAGACTAGCTAGAGGGCACAAAGGCAGTATCCTAATTAACAAAATCAGAATTGAAAAGGGAGACATAACAGTAGAATCTGAGGAAACTCAAAACATCATCAGATCCTACTACAAAAGCCTATACTCAACTAAGCTGAAAAATCTGGGTAAAATGGACTATTTTCTAGACAGATAACAGGTACCCCAAAGTTAAATCAGGAACAGATAAAGAATCTAAAGAATCTCATATCCCCTAAAGAAATAGAAACAGTCACTACTAGTCTCCCAAACAAAAAACCAGCCCAGGACTAGATGGGTTTAGTGCAGCGTTCTAGCAGTCCTTCAAAGAAAACTACTCAAACTATTCCACAAAATAGAAACAGAAGGTACTTTACCCACTTCTTTCTATGATGTCACAATTACTCTGTCTGATACCTAAACCACACAAAGACCCAACACAAAGAGAGAACTTCAGAATGATTTCCCTTATGAAATCAATGCAAAAATGCCCAATAACGTTCTCACAAACTGAATCCAAGAACACATCAAAAATGATCATTCACCATGATCAAGTAGGCTTCATCCCAGAGATGAAGGGATGGTTCAATATATGAAATCTATCAATGTAATCCACTACATAAACGAAAAAAAAAAAAAAAACATGATCATTTTATTAGATGCTGAAAAATCATTTTACAAAATTCAACATCCCTTCATGTTAAATGTCTTGGAAAGATCAGTAATTCTAGGCCCATACCTAAATGTAGTAAAAGCAATATACAGCCGCTTTTTTCTTAATAGCAAGAAACTGGAAGCAAGAAGCAACCTAGATATCCCTCAGGTGAAGAATGGATAAACAAAATGTGATACATCTATGCATTGGAATACTACTTCGATGTTTTTTAAAAAAAAAGACATCATGAAATTACAGGCAAATGGATGAAACTAGAAAATATAATCATGAGGTAACCCAGACCACCAAAGACACATATACTACTCACTTATAAGTGGATGTTGGGTTTTTTTTTGGGGGGGGGGGATGTATGGTTTTGAGATAGGGTTTCTCTGTGCATTCCTGGCTATCCTGGAACTCACTTTGTAGACCAGGCTGGCTTCGAACTCAGAAATCTGTCTTTCTCTGCATCCTGAGTGCTGGGATTAAAGGTGTGTGCCACTATGCCTGGATGGTTTTTTTTTGTTGTTGTTGTTTGTTTGTTTGTTTGTTTGTTTTGTCAAAAATTTTATTTGTTCATTTCTTACTTCAATTACAATCTGTGCCTGAGATCCTTCATCTTACTTTTCCAAATAATTACAGATAATTTTCTAGGTTTTTTTTTGCAGATTAAGTTCATCACATTAGTTAGTGAACACTTAATTGCAAGTCTTATGAATTTGTTCCCCAATATTATAATACTTAAGTTGCTCTCAAGACCTTAGTGGCTTACTTATTTTAAGACTCTTGATATGGCATCAAGAGTACCAGCTCTAAATTTCAGCAGAACCATTCAGATAAGCCAATTTATGAGTTGCTTTGACTGAGCTACTTTTTCATCCGGTCTATGATAACTGGTGTAAAAACTTAAACATGTAAAATTACATACATGTATAAACACACAAACGCACACAAAGCAAAATTTAAATGCCGTGGGAAAGATAGGTGCATTGTATCGGTATTGTAATAGTGTACCATCATTTTGCATAACATTAGCAATCAATAATACCTCTTACAATTTCATGTCAAGCTACAATTATCTCAATAAACTGTTCAGTTAAAAACAACAACAATAGAACTGACTAATCCAATGTTACTTTTCAGTCCCATGGAAAATGGAGAGGCAATTGTTCTGGACCAAGAGAATAGCTAGTAGGGGATACAGATAAGTATCAGCTGTAAACAAGCTTAACCTGAAAGGCTAAGGGTAAACACTGAATATCAGTAGCTAAGCTTCACTTGGTATGCTGTACACATTGTTCTAATTAAAGAGCCATTTCCTTTGCACAGCTGTTTTCAATTTAACAGACCACACTGATGCATGTACAGAATGCTAGAATGCCCTTTCTCATTTTCAGTAACTGCATCTCTTCCCTAAGCCAAAAGAGTTAAATCTGTAGATTTTAGTTTTAATGAGTGTTTTTTTTAATACAAAACACCTCCAACAAAAATATAACACATTTTACTAAAAAGTAGCTTTATTTTGAAAACTAATTAGTTTACATAAAACAAAACCTAAAATATACCAAAACAAACAAACAAACAAAAATGAGCAAAACCTATGAAATTAATTAATCAACTTTATAAAGCTAATAAAATTCAGATTCTGTCAATGTCTCTGCTTCTATGATTCTGGTAACTTCTGTGTTTTATGACTGGTTCCTGGTAATCCCTGATTATATAACTATTGCACATCCAATTAAGAAATTCAGAAGACTAGAGAGAAGGAAATAAACTCCACTGGACATCCTGTCAAATAAAGCTAATGACTGAGACTGTTTTTATTTTAGTTTGAACATCATTTACTTTTTTTCATGTGGAGATAGTGTGACTGGACTGTAACTGTTTATAAGACAGAAGCTTACATTTGATGGTACATTTTCAAACCTGTGCAGTTCCTGACCTGACACATAACACAAGACAGTACCAGTCATCTTTATACTCTCTCTTAGTAGATAACCCCATCTCAGGGTGATGGGTGCTCTTGTGTCTGACCATTTTATTCCATCCTTAAGAAATTGAGGCTCATTAAGTTGGAATTCAAATGTGTTCTCCTAAATTGGGTTATGTTCCCTGATACTTATATATAATAGGTCATATATGCTTTGTGTTTACAATGGAAACTTATATTGCTTCTATACTGGAACCCGAAGCAAAGTTAATGAACTATCATAAGCAATGAAGCAATGCTGCTTGAACATGACTTTGGGCAGATAATAAGCTCTCACATCTGTTAGACACACAGCTATAGTGGAACTTCAATGTGATGAGCTTTAGCTTTTCTGTCAACACACAAGTGTTCCAGTTGCATCCCATGCTTGCTGACACTGATTTTTGTACATCCCTTTCTTTTTATGAAGCTTAGAAACATATAATTTACACCAAAATAAAAACTTATTGAATCTAAGTTCTCTTTTAACTTGTACTTTGCAGCTTACATTACATCATGGTCATTTGCATGGATTTATTCCTTATCCTCATAAAATTCTTAGCCTTGACCTGTCTTTGTTATGATCACCACAAGCTTAATTAGCTACAGAAACAAAACAACTTCCAGAAAAAGCTTAGGAATAAAATGGCTGTAGCAACCACATGTTGTGGAATCTTTAAATCACTGTACTTTAATGTCAGCCACAGTTACTCATGCCTTTAATCTCAGCAGTCAAGAGACCAAGGCAAGAGGGTTGGCATGAGTTCAAGGCCAGTCTAGACTGGAAAATAAAACCCTATCTCAATAATGAGAAAATGACCCAAAGCTGAGGAGTTATTGACCAAAGTCAAGAACCACTGGAGAAGGGCAGAAGGTCAGTTTTCCTTAGTGGTGTGGTTCCTGATAGGCTCCCACACTCCAGTGAATGGTCATGAAAGCATACATATATAGGAAATTCTAACTCAACACAGTGGGTTATTTTAAAAGAGGAGACACATAGAGAGAGAGGGGGGAAACAAGAGAGAGAGAAGTGGCGATGGGATATAGGAGACATTGGACAGAAGAGAATGGCAAGGATATGGTAGAAATACATTGTACAAATACAAGAAATTCTCAAAGGATAAATTATTAAGCAAAATATATTTTAAAAGAAGGGGAAAATGTGAATGTACTCTATACTCCATAATATTGTCTGTGTGTATGTTTACAATAATCTTTATATTTTATAAGACAATAGATATTAGTGACATGGTTACCACAGTGTGAGGAATGCTAACTTATGGAACAAATTTCAGTAAAAATAGAGTATGTCCTTTGAATTAAAATATAATAATTAATGTGAGAGTATATTTAAAAGATAAAACATGACAATACTCAGACTGGAAAAATCACTCAAGTAAGTTTAGATGGCTTTCTTATTACATTTAGATCTATATAGACATTAATAACTAAGGCTAGAATGAGTAGAATACCAGGCAAATTTTTTTCAACTTTTATTAGATATTTTCTTCATTTACATTTCAAGTGTTATCCAGAAAGTTCCCTATACCCTCCCCCCTCCCGGCCCTGCTCCCCTACTCATCCGCTCCCACTTCTTGGCCCTGGCGTTCCCCTGTATTGGGCATATAAAGTCTGCATGACCAAGGGGCCTTTCTTCCCACTGATGGCCAACTAGGCCATCCTCTTCTATATATGCAGCTAGATATTTTCTTTATTTACATTTCAAATGTTATCCCATTTCCTAGTTTCCCCTCCCAAAGTCCCCTGTCCTCTTCCTTTTCCCTGCTCCCCAGCCTACCTACTCCAATTCATGGTCCTGACATTCTCCCATACTGGGGAATAGAGCCTTCACAGGACCAAGAGCCTCTCTTCCCATTAATGACCGACTGCTATATTTGCAGCTAGAGTCACAAGTTCCACCATGTGTTTTCTTTGATTGGTGGTATAGTTTCAGGGAGCTATGGGGGTACTGGTTAGTTCATATTGACGTTCCTCCTGTGGGACTTCAGACCCTTTCAGCTCCCTGGTTACTTTCTCTAGCTCCTTCATTGGGGACCTTGTGCTCTGCCCAATGGATAACTGTGAGCATCCACTTCTGTATTTGCCAGTCACTGGCAAGGCCTCAAAGGAGACAGCTATATCAGGCTCCTGTCAGCAGGCTATTGCTGGCATCTGTCTAGTGTCTGGGTTTGGTGGTTGTTTATGGGCTGGATCCCCAAGTGGGGCAGTCTCTGGATGGTCGTTCCTTCAGACTTTGCTCTGAATTTTGTCTCTGTAACTCCTCCATATGTATTTTGTTCGCCCTTCTTAAAAGTATTCTGTGATTCTGGGCTAATATCCATTTATCAGTAGTGTATATCATGTGTGTTCTTTTATGATTGGGTTACCTCACTCAGGATGATATCCTCCAGATCCATTCATTTGTCTAAAAATTTCATAAACTCATTGTTTTTAATAGCTTAGTAGAACTCCATTGTGTAAATGTATCAAATTTCCTGTATCCATTCTTCTGTTGAAGGACAGCTGCGTTCTTTCTAGCTTCTGGCTATTATGACAAAGGCTGCTATGAACATAGTAGAGTATGTGTCCTTATTACCAGTTGGAGCATCTTCTGGGTATATGCCCAAGAGTGGAATTGCTGAATTTTTCCATAGACTATGTCCAAATTTCTGAGGAACCGCCAAACTGATTTCCAGAGTGGTTGTACCAACTTGCAGTCCCACTAGCAATGGAGGAGTGTTCCTCTTTCTCCACATCTTCGCCAGCATCTGCTGTCACCTGAGATTTGATCTTAGCCATTCTGATTGGTCTGAGGTGGAATCTCAGGGTTGTTTTGATTTTTCATTTCCCTGATAATTAAGGAAGGATATTGTACATTTTTTTCAGGGGCTTCTCAGCTATTCAGTACTCCTCAGTTGAGAATTCTTTTTTTTTTAATTTTATTAGATATTTTCATATTTTACATTTCAAATGCAATCTCGAGAATTCTTTGTTTAGCTCTGTACCCCATTTTTAAATAGGGTTATTTAGTTTTCTGGAGTCCAACTTCTTAATTCTTTATATACATTAGATATTAGCCCCCCTATCATAAGTAAGATTGGTAAAGATCTTTTCCCAATCTGTTGGTTGCCTTTTGGTCTTATTGACAGTGTCCTTTGCCTTCAGAAGTTTGCAATTTTATGAGGTCCCATTTGTCGATTCTTGATCTTACAGCATAAGCCATTGCTATTCTGTTCAGGAATCTTTCCCCTGTGCCCGTATTTTTGAGGCTCTTCCCCACTTTCTCCTCTACAAGTTTTAGTGTCTCTTGTTTTATGTGGAGTGTTTGATCCACTTAGACTTGAGCTTTGTGCAGGGAGATAAGAATGGATCAATTCACATTCTCTATATGATAACTGCCAGTTGAGCCAGCACCATTTGTTGAAGATGCTGTCTTCATTCCACTGGATGGTTTTAGCTCCTTTGTCATAGATAAAGTGACCATAGGTCTTTGGGTTCATTTCTGGGTCTTCAGTTCTATTCCATTGATGTACATGTCTGTCACTATATCCTTAGTTAGAGTCACACCAAGGTATTTTATATTATTTGTGACTATTGTGAAGGGTGTTGTTTCCCCACTTTCTTTCTCAGCCTGTTTATCCTTTGTGTAGACAAAGGCCATTGATTTGTTTGAGTTAATTTTATTTCCAGCTACTTCACTGAAATTGTTTATCAGGTTTAGGTGTTCTCTGGTAGACTTTTTGGAGTCACTTTTTGGAGATCATACTATCTTATCATCTGCCAATAGTGATATTTTTACTTTTTCCTTTCCAATTTGTATCCCCTTGAATCTCCTTTTGTTGTCTACTTGTTGTGACTAGGAATTCAAGTACTATATTGAATAGGTAGGGAGAAAGTAGTGAGCCTTGTCTAGTCCCTGATTTTAGTGGGATTGCTTCAAGTTTCTCTCCATTTAGTTTGATGTTGGCTACTGGTTTGCTGTATATTATGTTTAGGTCTGGACCCTGAATTTCTGATCTTTCCAAGACTTTTATCTAGAAGGGGTGTTGGACTCTGTCAAATGCTTTCTTAGCATATAATGAGATGAGCATGTATTTTTGTCTTTGAGTTTGCTTATATAGTGGATTATATTGATGGATTTCCATATATTGAACCATCCTTGTTTCCCTGGGATTGACAGTATCTTTTGCTTTACAGAAGCTTTGCAGTTTTATAAGGTCCCATTTGTCAATTTGTGATCTTACAGCACAGGCCATTGGTGTTCTGTTTAGGAATTTTACCCCTGTGCCCATATCTTCAAGGGTTTTCCCCACTTTCTCCCCTATGAATTTGAGTGACTCTGGTTTAATGTGGAGGTCTTTGATCCACTTAGACTTGAGCTTTGTACAAGGAAAAAGGAATGGATCAATTCGCATTCTTCTACATGTGGGTTTTCTATTGTTTATGTTTTATTGAAGATCAGCATTAGTCCCTGGTGATCTGGTAGGGTACATGGAATTATTTCAATAATTTTGTATTTGCTGAGGCTTGTTTTGTGACGAATTATATGGTTATTTTAGAAAAGGTACCATGAGGTGCTGAGAAGTAGGTATTTACTTTTGTTTTAGGATGAAATGTTCTATAAATATTAAATCTATTTGTTTCATAACTTCTGTTAGTTTCACTGTGTCTCCGTTTAATTTCTGTTTCCAGCATCTGTCCATTGATGAGAGTGTGGTGTTGAATTCTCCCATTATTATTGTTTGAGGTGTGATGTGTGCTTTGAGCTTTACTAGTTTCCTTAATGAATGTGGATGCCTTTGCATTTGGAGCATAGATGTTCAGAATTCAGAGTTCATCTTGGTAAATTTTACCTTTGATGAGTAAGAAGAGTCCCTCCTTATCTTTTTTGAGAACTTTTGGTTCAAAATCAATTTTATTCGATATTAGTATTGCTACTCAAGCTTTTTTCTTGGGACCATTTTCTTGTTTTCTAGACTTTTACTCTAAGGTAGTGTCTGTCTTTGTCCCTGAGGTGGGTTTCCTGTATGCAGCAAAAAGTTGGATCCTGTTTACATAACCAGTCTGTTAGTCTATGTCTTTTTATTGGGGAATTGAGTCCATTGATATTAAAAGATATTAAGGAAAAGTCATTGTTGCTTCCTATTATTTTTGTTGTTAGAGTTGGAAATCTATTTATGTGGCTATCTTCTTTAGGTTTTTTGAAACATTACTTTCTTGATTTTTCTCAAGCTTAGTTTTCCTCATTGTGTTGCAGTTTTCATTTTATTATCCTTTGAAAAGCTGGATTTGTGGAAATATATTGTGTAAATTTGGTTTTGTCATGGAATACCTTAGTTTCTCCATCTATATTAATTGATAGTTTTTCTGGGTATAGTAGCCTGTGCTGGCATTTGTGTTCTCTTAGGGTCTGTATGACATCTGCTTGGGATCTTCTGACTTCCATAGTCTCTGAGGAGAAGTCATGTATAATTCTGATAGATCTGCCTTTATATGTTCCTTGACCTTTTCCTCTTACCACTTGTAATATTCTTTCTTTGTTTTGTGCATTGGATGTTTTGATTATTATGTGACAGGAGAATTTCTTTTCTGGGTCAAATATTTGGAATTCTGTAGGCTTCTTGTATGTTCATGGGCATCTCTTTCTTTAGGTTAGGGAAGTTTTCTTCTATAATTTTGTTGAAGATATTTATTGGCCATTTAAGTTGGGAATCTTCCTTTTAGTCTATACCTATTATCCTTAAGTTTGGTCTTCTCATTGTCTTCTGGATTTCCTGTTTTGTGTTAGGATCTTTTTGTATTTTACATTTTCTTTGATTGTTGTGTATGTGTTTTCTATGGTATCTTCTGCACCTGAGATTCTCTCTTCTATCTCTGGTATTCTGTTGGTTATGCTTGCATCCTTGGCTCCTGACTTCTTTTCTAGGTTTTCTATTTTCAAAGTGTTCTCCCTATTTGATTTCTTTACTGTTTCTACTTCCATTTTTAGATCCTGGATGATTTTGTTTAATTCTTTCACCTGAATGGACGTGTTCTCCTGTATTTCTTTAAGGGAGTTATTTATTTTCTTCTTAAAGTCCTCCATTATCATCATGAGAAGTGACTTTAGATCCATATCTTGTTTTTCTGGTATGGTGTTGTATCCAGAACTTGCTAAAGTGGGAGAGTTTGGTTCTGATGATGCCAAGTAACCTTGGTTTCTGTTGCTTCTGTTCTTATGCTTGCCTCCTGCCATCTGATTATCTCAATTTCTTGCTGCCCTCAATATATCTGATTGGAGCCTTTCCTTCCTGTAATCCCAGTTGATTCAGGACTCTTCAGAGTCCAGCTTTCTTTGTGATCCTGTGATTTCAGGATCCTGTGAAGCTGAAATTGTGGGTGTGTCAGAGTTCTTGTCAGTCAAGCTTCTTCTGAGACCCTGAGATCCTCGTGTGACCAAGCTCCTGGTATCCTGTGATCCTGGAATCCTAAGATACTAGGAGTGTTACAGTGCCTGGAAGTGGTGTCTCCTCTGGAGACCATGGGGATTACTGCTGTGTTTGAAACCAAGGTATATGAGCACCGACTAGAAGGGAACCCTAGCCACAGGTCAGGCAGGGCTCCTGTGTCCTTGCTCCTACTGTCACAGGCCGCTCATGATTGCTCTGGAACAGATGTTGCATTCCACTCACCAGTGATCCTAAGATTCTGGACATTCTAGGGTGCCTGCGGCATGGAGAGTTCTCTGGGAACTGTGGGACTGTCTCCTGAGTTTTCCCCCAAGATTGCCCAGAGCTGGCACCGACTGGACCAAGGGACCAGAAGCCCTGGACTGAAGCGTTTCCTGTGTCCCTGCCCCTGCTGGCACAGGCCATCATGATTGTTTTGGAACAGATATTATGTTCTACTCGCCAGTGATCCAGGCAAATTTTTAAGTTGCTTTTTACATAAAGCTTGAGAGATCTTCAAGTTTAATAAATACATTATGACAAATATTATTTTATATCATTTTCATTGTGTATAAAACATACGATTGTGATTGTCATAACTCCCTTCTTTCTGAGCGTACTCTTTTCCCAAGCTTAGATATTTCTCACTGCTTTCCTTCTTTGTGTGGTTTTATTCTTTTGAACATATAACACATTTTTTTCAGCTGCTAAACATCTCTTCCATATGGAAAAGAGTATAAAGAAGATATGCAAACACTAGTTTAATGTGCAAAAATATAGTCATTTAAATCTTTCTCCTGGGGAGGGATATCGATATATGAACACATTTTATTAACTTGCAAATTCCAAAACTGTCTGATTCAATTATGTAATCCAAGCAGAAGTGTAAAGCTGAGCAATAAATACTGCAGTTTACTAGCTTCTGCTATGGTTCTGCTCATCATAAAAAGGTGCTGGTAATTAGCTTTAAAGCCTCCAGTGTTCTGGGACCTGGATACTTTGGAGTTGTATTTCATTGATTGTCTGCTCTGTAGTCAGGACTGAATGAATTCTATCTGAATTCTGTTCCCAGCAAGAGATGCTGAAGAATTAGACACAGATGCCTGTCTTCTTCATGGTTTTCACCAGACTTAGAGGTGAAGCCAAATATACTTCCTCACTGATCTGGAGATATTGCAAAAGCCACTGTATATTTTATTACAAAGGATTCCTGATGTTCATAATCTCCTGAACATAATCAAATTGTTCACTACCTGTGTGTATTATAAAAACACTTTAAGTTATTTCAACCTAGTCTCTCTTCTCAACTTCTTTTTATAGTGACTATCAATAGACCAAAGTATAGATTTTAAAAGCTGAAAATAAAAATCAAGCATTTTGTATTTTAGAGATGAAACCATGAATTTTATTTTTATTTTATTTTTGATTAAAATATGAAATCTAACATAATATTTTTGTCATCAAAAGACAAATTTCAGGTTGTCATCTAGAAAGATTTTTCTACAGGACACACAAAGCAAAACCTAAAATAATATTTTATGTTGTGAAAAAATATTTCTATATTCTAATATATTTAACACCCAGGGAAACCCAGACAAGAAAAATAAGCTAATCAAATTCACTTCTCTCATTCACAGGACAGTCCAGTGAAACAAGATATTTGTGGTTTGGGGCACTTGGCCGAGACTGTATTTTCACAGGTGTTAAAATGAATATTCACAATGTATCAGTCTCAAAGTGTCTACTACTGAATGAGTCATATTCCCTTACCCCTGTATTTCCTTTAATTCTTCCATTCCTGTCAAAAACAATGTAATATCTTGGGACATCACTGCAGGTATCCAGAGATGACTCTATGATCAGCAGCTGAAAGGACACTCACACTTCAACAGGATACCAGGATTATAGGAATGTGTTACATTTCAAAGCCAGCAAAACTTTGTGCATATCATTCCATTTGAGACATTTTGTCTGAAAAGCATGTCAAAAATAAAAGGAGGAGGAGGAAGCAGAGGAGGACAAGGAGGAGAAGGAGGAGGAGGAAGAGGAAGAGGAGCAGAAGGAGGAGAAGGAGGAGGAGGAGGAGGAGGAGGAGNAGAAGAAGAAGAAGAAGAAGAAGAAGAAGAAGAAGAAGAAGAAGAAGAAGAAGAAGAAGAAGAAGAAGAAATTAAAGAAAGAAAAAAGATAATGCTGTCAAGCTGCATGTCGATGAGAACTAAGAGAACAGTTTTTCCCTAGCCTCTACTATTGCTAGACACTAGCAATCATTTGAAGCTCTCAGCTTTAAAAAACTTACAACTCTGAAAATTAACACAGAACCACAACCTTCTGTGAAATACTGAGATGCTGGGATATTGAGTCCCCTGACCAGAAATGTGCATCCTAGAAAATGAATGGCTTCAAAGAGAAAGGAAAAAAGATAAAGACTAAATAGCTAGATGAAAACAGATACCAGTTAAACTGGATATAGATGTTACATAAGACAAAATCAGTAAATCAATTTACCTGTTCTTGAATGTGTTGATATCAGTGTTTAGGTAAGTCCACTGAAAGATTAAAATGACTCTGTTAATTCTCAGAAGGAGGATAAAATTTTAGGTGTATCTGATGCCAAATTTAACACAAAAACAATAGAGATGAGGAACAAATATTATTTTCTTTTTTTAATTAGATATTTTCTTTATTTACATTTTAAGTGCTATCCCCTTTCCTAGTTTCCTCTCTGAAAATCTCCTATCTGCTTTCCCCCTTCACCCTGATCCCCAACCCACCCACTCTCTCTTCCTGGCCCTGGCATTCCTGGAGCATAGAGTTTTCACACGACTAAGGGCCTCTCCTCCTACTGATGTCCCACTAGGCCATCCTCTGCTACATATGAAGCTAGAAACAAAAATCCCACCATGTGTTTTCTTTGATTGGTGATTTAGTCCCAGGGAGCTCTGGGAGTACTGGTTAGTTAATACTGTTGTTCCTCCTATAAGGGACAGACCCCTTCAGCCAATTGGGTATTTTCTCTAGCTCCTACACTGGGGACACTATGCTCTGTCCAATGGATGACTGTGAGCATCCACTTCTGTATTTGCCAGGCACTGGCAGAGCCTTCCAGTGAGAATTTTTGTCTCTCTATTTTTGAGTTCAGAAACCTTATGGTATTGGAAATGGACAAAATAATCTTTGAACTATATGACTAATAAAGCTGCTTTGAACCCAGGCTAAATTATGCAAGGTACTAGATGGACAGACTTTTGTCCTATCCAAAAACAGGACAGTAGTTAGTAAAACTGACTGGTTAATGAAACAAGAATGAGTACATTATGCAAATGTTTGATTTGAACTTAACAGAGACTAAAATCAAGACAATGCCCATGAGTGTCAGGAAATAGCTTCTTTTATAAGCAGTGCTATGTAGTGTGCATGTGCCACAGCTTTGTATATGAAATTCATAAGAAAACTTGATGGTGCTAATCTTTTTTCTCCTTCCTCTGTGTCTATATTTGCGATGGAACTCCAGTAGTCAGGCCTTCCTTCCAGCCCCATGAGTCACAGCACCTTTTTGCCCAGTTTAACTCAGCCTTAATATCACAGCCAATTTCTATTTGGTAGTCAACTTGTGGCAAGTTGTAATCCATGTCTCCTGATTTCACAATTGGTACATGAGAAAAAAAAAAGGTCAAATAAAGATGTCATATTATAAATATGTGACCTTTGCTGATATATCTTCAGTGGAGAAGTTCATGCTTCTAATGCTTGAAAATATGTTATATTTCAATATATTTTGATCAGACGAAGAGCCTAAATTTCTATCCTTAATTTTTAGTGAACTAATAAGGGAATAATTGTTGGTAAAACCTGAGAATACATATATAAACAGGACATTGTGTTTTCACATAGTAAAAGCTGGTGGTGATGTGGAATGATAGGAAATGACGTTCATTGTATAGGAATGCAAAAGATGATATCACTGTGGAAGACTGTGTAGCAGTTTTCTAAAACTAAGTGCATATTTGCTCCATTGTCCAGTCATTGTGCTTCTTGTCAGTTCTTCAAGTTTGCTAAAAGCCTGTACATATATGTCTGCACATAGACACATACAGACATACAGACATACATATAGACATACACACATACAAACACACATATAGACACATACACATAGAGAAACATAGACTTTTCAAGTAGAACTTGAAGCATTCTATTACAGTTTTAAATATTTTAAACAAAGAAGTCTATGGAGGGATAAATAAAATACAATGTAATAATAATAATAATAATAATAATAATAATAATAATAATAATAAATGAGTGATAAAGAGAAATGACTGCTTAAACTGTAAATTTCAGGGTACAAGGTGAAAGAAATATTAAAACGTGAAAGACCTCAGTCTGAGAACCATTTATGATGCAGAACCCCAAAGACAGAAAAACTGGAAAAAACAAAACTATAGGAATGGTAAAATATCAGTAGTTGCTGTAATTAAATAGAGGGGGATGCTGAGTATAAGAAGCACAGAAGATTTGAGGGACAGTGAAACTTTAGAGAACCACTTTATGAATGAGCCCTTGTAGTAACAAATGACTATGAATAATACCAACGTGTAATAGAAATCTACTGCCTGTAGCAAATGTTCTGGCTCCAGAACTTGGTTCTGGTGGAGGCTTCACATACATGGGCTCAAAGGATATTTGAAAAATCTCTATGCCTTCTACTCTATTTCACTGAGGATTGAAAGCTGTTCTCAAGTGCAAGGTCCCTATGTTTTAAATAGCACAAGTTATGTAAAAATGCCCTCATTCAAAAATAACAGCACATGGAATGCTCACTCTGAATATCCCTGGCATACATTCTTAAAAACTGAACTGATAGGGAACTTTCTGGATAACACTTGAAATGTAAATGAAGAAAATATCTAATAAAAGTTGAAAAAAATTAATTACTTAAAAATAAAAGTTGATTTTTGGGACTGGTTAAAAAAAACTGAACTGATAAAGCCTTCCAAGGTCCTTGCCAACATGACCATGCACCCCCCCAACCCCCGCCGTTTTAAGTCTTTAGGTAGCTTTCTTTGCATTCTTGATATTAGAGCATGATCATAAGGTCCCTTTCATTAAGGATAATTCAGCCTCATGGTATATGCTGAAGGTTAAGCATATAAGCCATACATTTTAAAATTTCATAAAAATGGTTTTTCTTTCTGTCATAACTTACCATTATTTTTAGCACCATCTGTAATTCTGTGGACTAATATGATCCATGAATCTCTGTTGCCTTTTGATCATTACAGGGAGAAGGATGAGCCTTGCCAGCTGTGGGTAACTAGTTTCCATTCTGCCTTTGAAATACTTGCAGTGTCGAGCCGAAGACTTACATATGCAGCTCTGTTTAGAGATGCCTTGATTACACAGCATCCAATGTACAATAATATGCACATCCATCTGGTTAATAAGATATTTTAGCCAGCAAAGGATATTTGTAGTATCCTAAATTCAGACCTGACATGCCCACAACTGACTCAGCCCATTCCATTTTACGTGCCTGAATTGCTGTGCCATTATAAATGCATGGAGTCATTTCCTAGTCGGCCTTTTCATATTACAATACCTAAAATCTTACCATAAAAATACATCAGACAGATTATTCAGCTATAGACATTGAGCTTTCTGTTTGTAGATCCCTCCTGAAAATGGAGAATGTGAATCTTAATCCCTACTTACCTATCACTTCTTACAACAGATGGTTGTTGCTCTAAAAGCAGCTACTAATTTCTGATCATATATGTCACTCATTGACTTCTTTCAAGCTCATATTATGACTGATGTCATTTATCATGTATGGGCTCTGATGTAATAAGAATATCAATGTTGGCACAAGTGCCACCTTCAAGAGGCACTTAAATTTGCTGATCTGCGAAGTGTAAGTAATTATCTATCTCAACTTGCTTCTGCAGTAGAGCATCATGACTTAAGAGAACCAGGCTGTGTGACTTTTTGTAGCTCCCATGCTGACCTAATGAAAGGTCAATCCTAATTGAATTTCCTATATGCTATACTATCTAATATGTTCTTTAATATTGTAAAGTTCTTATACCATCCTGAGGCATTGAAATGCAACCACTTGCTTGTCCATTACCCAATCGCCAGGGGTAAAAGCACACATACCATAACAGGGTGTGTGTGTGTGTGTGTGTGTGTGTGTGTGTGTGTGTTTAGTCTTTCTAAAATATGTAGTAACATCGGTGATTCACTCTTTATGCTTACATATGGGCATCTACATGCTATGTTGCATGTAAGGAAGTCAGAGGACAATCTGACCTATGTGTTTGTGTGTGTAAACATATCTTTATATGCAATAGAAATTAATGAAAAAAGAGGACATGAATTTAAAGGAGATCAAGAGGAAGGGGTATGCAACAGATTACTGGAAAGAAGAAAAAGAAGGGAGAAATATAATTAAATTGTAATATTAAAAATAAACATCACCAAAAAATATTTTTCTAAAGAATTAGGTGATGACTTTGTAGCTAAAGAACTTTCTGTACAAGCTTAAGGATGTGTGAATTAATATACATAAGCTACTTTAAACTAGATATAATAAACTCAACCTTCCTATAGTAAGATAGAAGGCAAAAACAGGAGACTCCCTGGAAGGTCATTGGCCAGTTAGCAGAGTTTACATATTGTTAGAAGATAAGAGACCCTTTATCTACAAGGTAGAAAGCATTCACTAACACCTGAAGATTGTACTCTGACCTTCTCACATATAATATTGCATGTATACACTCATATGCCATACATATACCCATATATACATATTAATAATATGTATCATTATGCTTCATAGACTTATCATTATACTTCATTAATCTTGGATATAATCATAACTTTTAAATATAAAATATTGGCAAGAGAATTTACATAGCAATTTTACAAAGCAAAATTAAACAAGATGCTCATGAGGTTACTAGTGCATTATAGAAACAATAATTTTGCCTATCTTTAACAATTTAAAGATGCACTTAACAAGAACTGAAGTAACAAAGGGAAGTTGATTTCTTGTGTATCATTATTTTGTCTTTCATTAAAGATTTATGATTCTTATTAGATTTATTAAATTAAATTATTGTTATATAAGCTTTATTGGAGATTATGTTGTATTCTATGTGACATATTATTATTTTAATGTCTTTAAAGTTTGAATAGATACATTTATGAGATATTTATACTTTTTTGAGCTTGATCTTTTAATGAATTTTATAGAGCACATGAGGGAGAGACTTGAACTGATGTCTATGTAATGTCATATTCATTTATTTATCCATATTGTTATAAAGATCCATCATATACTGATGATGAAATTTTGTTAGTTTTTCAATAAGTGGATGTTGAACGAGTTGCAATTTTTTAATTATTCAAGACATTTGATTCCGCTTTAGCAAAGAATAAGTGCATATTCTCTACATGGTATAGGTTATGGAACAGAAACAACCAATTGTCCATTTCACATATGTATAAACTCAACAGCAAATCCAAAATAGCCTTTGAAGTTAGATGTATTGTTCTATATGTCCTGGCACTGACTAATGACTTTGACCATCTTTTGAAACTGTACATTTGCTTGTGTAAACCTTCATTCCTCTGTCAGTTATATTCCATTTTTTACATATTTTATTTCATTTTCATTTCCTTCTAAAACATATTCTAAATGTTCAAAATGCTTTCTTTATGTTCCTAACTATAAAATAGCAAGAACTGTATGGAGGAAGGCATAGTACATAGCAATATCTAGCATTTTCTGAAGTTAGGTAAGCAATAACATGGCACTAAGTAGTTCTTCAAATATTCCTGGTGATCTGCATTTACACTTGGCCTCAGCTTCTCACTATGCACTGGTCTTTTTTAAACTTCTTTTCCTTTTCTCCTCTTTTGCAAGTGTTAGCAAAATTAAATAGAGTATAGGGGTTGTTGTGGATATACAGGTGCGTGTGTAAAATAGAGGACAGGGTTTAACACTGGGTGTCTTTGAATAGTACTCTCTACCTCTTCTTTGGAAACAGGGTCCCTTACTAAACACTTAGCTCACCAAAAGGGAAGCCTGCGGAGCCTGCAACCTCTTTAGATTTGTCTGGGACGTGACGGGGACACGATCCCTTTATGAACACGTACCGGTACAAATCTAAGAAAGACCCACAACCTCTTGTGTAAGTCGAAAAAGAACGAATACACCGTCCTTGAAATAGTTGATTGTATGGAGGACTCGGGGAGACGAAAAAATTACCCAGTAAATGGACTTAAGAAGAGTAAAAATACGGAGAAATTATTAGAAGTATACTTAGCAAACACAAACACATCACCTGATTATTTCTTACATCTACAAATTTAACAGAAAATCCAAAATAGTTTCCTAATCTAAATGTATTGGCTATTTAATGGCCACTTTTCAAAATTATGAGTCATATTGTAAAAGTCAAGAAAATAAGGCAGGTTGAATTTTTAGAAGGAATTACATCAACATAATGTGAAATTTTGGAGATAAAAGGAGATTTTTTTAAAAAATCAGTTTATTTAAGATCCAGGCAAACTCTGTTTTGTGTATTACTTTCAGTAATAAAAATAATTTTGTAGCATTTCTACAATTATTTAATACACCTTCAAAAATAACTCTTTACTATCTACCTACTGTGTTTAAATTTCATTTTTAAAGTATGTAATTTTTTGAGTAGTATTTTACTGGATTTAAAGACTGTGGTAGACAGATAAGCAACTAACATTGTGTTGTTTATGAATTTAAAATAAGCAAATAATCTTGGGTTGATGAGTTTGTTTCTCCTTTCATTTTTGTGATTTGTTATTTTGTCAAGTATCAATATTCCATATAACCACATATCTCATATTACTACAGAACTTTTACCTGGAATCTTTACTTCAAACAGTTAAAAAAAATCAGGTTTCTGTTTTCTGTGCCCTCAAGTAAGATAAGAACCTTATTACCATGGCTGGGGTCACCCTTCTCAAAGTGCATCCCACACCATATAAGTGGGATTATATCATTTTCATGTCACAGATTGAGCTCTGTCTTATGACGTCACAGAGGCTGTTAATTTTAAAGTATTTACATGATTCTCACTCAGTGTGCTTATGCTGCGTCACTAGTAATCCATTCTCTGTCTGAAATCACCCAGCTTTTTCCTGAATGTACTGTCTGTCCAAAAGTTTTACAGTAAATAGGGTCTGGGGTGGGAGAGAAGTTAGTTGCTATTTGAATTTAATGTATTTTTTTCTCATTTTTGTTGTGGAAAATATTTAATCTCAATAAGGGGATTCTACTCTAGCTTTGATCTTTCAGTTCCTGGATAAAACCCGCGTAACTTTTATATTTATGATAAGCCTTAATCAGCACTAGAGTTGGACCGATATCTATCATCTAATGTATTTAGAATCTATTTCCCAGTCAAATTATAATTTGCCATGTTCAGTCTGGGCTGTTCTTAATTTCAATTGACCAGCCCTCATGGTCATGCTTTCATGACTCACCTAACCCACGGAGTCTTCCTTCTCTCCCATGTTCTCTCTGGTGGTCCTCCTTAAACTCCAAGCCCAGGAAACCCAAACCCCATCGATCAATTCCACCCAGATATAGGCTGTAGGCATTTTTAGTCATGAATCAGGGATAACTTGGGGATCTAGGTCACATAGTATCACTTGAGTCTAGATGCAGATTCTGATTCTCTCATCATTGGGGGCAGCCAGTCTTTGGGAGTCAATAGTTAGCATTACATTACATAGGAAAAGACCAAATCTCAACAGTTTTAAATTCCATAAGTCTACCTTGTATATTTGCAGATTTTTGAGAAAACTCTCCACTTAGTTTGGTCTAAACTGCTAAAGATAAGAGATTTGTCTTATTTTTAAATCATCTTTTAGGGAATTCATAGTTGTTCTGTTATATGTTAAATGATGAGTATATTGGTTTAATTAAAATTTTACTTCTTCACTACGAGTAGTTTACATAAAAACACAGAACGGAAAATTCAAACAGTTAATAATTCAAGATAAACTTAATACAATCTGTAGAAGTATGACAGTAAGTCTCGAGACATAGAAAGGAACGGTTGGGGTAAAATTAAAGATACGACATGAATGTAACGAATGTAAGATTCTTATAAAAAAATAAAAGTCTATGTAAATATAGTTCATTAACCTCTCTTAAATTTTTATACAAACCAGGTTTTACTTTCAATTAATAGATCCATTTTTCTATCCCATTAATATTTTAAAATGTATTTGATCATCTTATCAACTTTTAGCTTTGCCTATATATAATTTTAGTTTTTATTACTATTTATAGTATGTATATGTATGAATTATATGCATGTGTATTTTTTTCCTACCTTTATGCTGTTCCTATGAAGGCTAAAGATAATATTGAAAGTCCTGAACTGGATTACAGAAAGTTGTGAGCCATGTGGGCATTGGGAACCAATCCTGGGACCTGTGAATGAGCAGCCAGTGTTCTTAACTGATAAGTTGTCTCTCTTGACCCATTGGCCACATTCTTAAGCATAATTCCCCAAACTTTCTTCATTTGTTTGTCATAAATTTAGAAGATTTTTTTGTTCCCTAGGTGTCAGGTCCAAGGAAAACTTCATTTCCCTAATTCTGGATGATAGACAGAAGCAAGCTGTAAAATTAATTTTTTTCAAACCTTATTTTTAATGATGTTTTTTAAACACCTTAACCACCCTTTTAGCCTACCACCTTATAGAGGTAGTGGAATAGGAAGGATAATGAGAAAGGGAACCTGTTTAGAAAGGGTTCTTTGGTTATGCAGACTTTATTTGCCCCAATACAGGGGAACACCGGGGCCAGGGGGTGGGAGCGGGTGGGTAGGGTAGCAGGGCCGGGAGGGGGGAGGATATAGGGAACTTTCTGGATAACACTTGAAATGTAAATGAAGAAAATATCTAATAAAAGTTGAAAAAAAAAAAAAAAAAAAAAAAAAAAAAAAAAAAAAAAAANAAGTGATGCTCATCAAATGTATTTTTGTGTCTTGCCTTTTAAGTTTGTCAATTATTAAGTTCTATTTGAATTATGTTAGACATCTTCATACTGTCATTCAGAGCTCTGTATCTTTCCTTGCCAACCCCATTTTAATTTCTATGCTGTACTTACATTGCTTACATTCTAAGAATATTTTTTTATTTTCAGATACATTTATCAGTTCATTAACCTCTCTTAAATTTTTATACAAACCAGGTTTTACTTTCAATTAATAGATCCATTTTTCTATCCCATTAATATTTTAAAATGTATTTGATCATCTTATCAACTTTTAGCTTTGCCTATATATAATTTTAGTTTTTATTACTATTTATAGTATGTATATGTATGAATTATATGCATGTGTATTTTTTTCCTACCTTTATGCTGTTCCTATGAAGGCTAAAGATAATATTGAAAGTCCTGAACTGGATTACAGAAAGTTGTGAGCCATGTGGGCATTGGGAACCAATCCTGGGACCTGTGAATGAGCAGCCAGTGTTCTTAACTGATAAGTTGTCTCTCTTGACCTATTGGCCACATTCTTAAGCATAATTCCCCAAACTTTCTTCATTTGTTTGTCATAAATTTAGAAGATTTTTTTGTTCCCTAGGTGTCAGGTCCAAGGAAAACTTCATTTCCCTAATTCTGGATGATAGACAGAAGCAAGCTGTAAAATTAATTTTTTTCAAACCTTATTTTTAATGATGTTTTTTAAACACCTTAACCACCCTTTTAGCCTACCACCTTATAGAGGTAGTGGAATAGGAAGGATAATGAGAAAGGGAACCTGTTTAGAAAGGGTTCTTTGGAGCAAAGCCAATCTATAGTGTCAGGAAATTAGCAGTTTAGTTCACAGGTCAACAGCAGCACCTGCAAACACTTTTTGCTTTTTTACTGGATATTTTCTTTGTTTACATTTCGAATGTTTTCCTCTTTCCAGGTCTAACCTTCATAAAAGTCCTATCACATCCCCCCTTCATTCTGCCTCTATGAGAGTGCTCCACCATCCATCCACTCACCCCTGACTTCTCTCCCTGGGGCATCTAACATCCTCAGGCTCCTCCCACTGATGTTCCAAGATCATCCTCTGCCACATATACGGCCAGAGCCATGGGTCCCTCCATGTGTACTCTTTCGTTGGTGGTCCAGACCTCGGGAGCTAAGAGGGATATGGCCTTTTGACACTGTTGCTCCCTGCATGGGGTTGCAACCCCCCTCAGCTCCTTCACTTCCTTCTGCAACTTACCTCTTGGGGACCCTTGCTCAGTCCAATGATTGGCTGTGAGGATTTGTCTCTGCATTAGTCAGGCTCTGGCAGAGGCTCTCGGGAGACAGCCATATCAGGCTCCCATCAGCAAACACTTCCTAGCATCCACAAGAGTGTCTGGGTTTGGTGACAGTATATGGGATAGATCCCCTGGTAGGGCAGTCACTGGATGGCCTTTCCTTCAGTCTCTGTTCCACAATTTGTCTCCATATTCCTCCTGTGAGTATTTTGTTCCCCTATCTAAGAAGCACTGAAGCATCCACACTTTTGGCTTCCTTCTTCTTGGGCTTCATACAGTCTGTGAATTGAATCTTGGATATTCCGAACTTTTGGGCTAATATCCACTTATAAGTGAGTGCATGCCATGTATGTTCTTTTGTGACAGAGTTACTTCACTCAGGATGATATATTCAAGTTTCATCCATTTGCATAAAAATTTCATAAATTCATTGTTTTAATAGCTGAGTAGTACTCCATTGTGTAAATGTACCACATTTTCTGTATGCATTCCTCTGTTGAGGAACATCTGGGCTGTTTCCAGCTTCTGACTATTATAAATATGGCTGCTATGAACATAGTGAAACATGTGTCCTTATTACATGTTGGAATATCTTATGGATATATGCTCAGGAGTGTCATTGCTGGATCTTCTGGTAGTACTATGTCCAATTTTCTGAAGAACAGCCAGACTGTCCACAACAACAGCCACAGTGGTTGTACCAGTTTGCAATCCCACCAGCAATGGAGGAGTGTTCCCCTTTCTCCACATCCTTGCCAGCATCTGCTCTCACCTGAGTTTTTGATCTAGCCATTCTGACTGGTATAAAGTGGAATCTCAGGATTGTTTTGATTTGCATTTCCTTGATGACTAAGCATGTTGAACATTTCTTTAGGTGCTTCTCAGCCATTTGAGTTTCCTCAGTTGAGAATTCTCTGTTTAGCTCTGTCCCCCGTGTTTAATAGGGTTATTTGGTTCTCTAGAGTCTAACTTTGTGAGTTCTTTGTACATATTGGATATTAGCCCTCTATCAAATATAGGATTGGTAAAGTTTTTTCTCAATCTGTTGATTGCCATTTTGTCCTATTGACAATGTCCCTTGCCTTACAGAAACTCTGCAGTTTTATGAGGTATCATTGTTGATTCTTGATCTTAGAGCATAAGCCATTAGTGTTCTGTTCAGGAACTTTTTCCCTGTGCCCATGTGTTTGAGGCTTTTCCCTGCTTTATCTTCTATTAGATTTAGTATATCTGGTTTTATGTGGAGATCCTTAATCCACTTGGACTTGAGCTATGTATTGTAAATTCTTACAGATATATCAGCATGCAGTTTGGTAGAGTAAGATTACCAGCAGTGGTGTCACAATCTAGTAAGAACACCCAGGCCTCAGCCTTGACAGGAGTCAGCAGGAGGGGCCAAGGAGGAATGCCAGGAAAGGTTCTATGCAGTGCCTCTGTGAGAGAAGTGAAGATCAACCATGGCTTAAGACCAATAAGCTTTGAGCAGCTAGCTCTATAAGCAAGCCTAGGCAAGCCTCCATCACTGTCCACTGGACCTATTAATATGCTCTCCAAATATCTTGTGTTCTCCACAGGTCTTGCCTCAGCACATGTCTTTCTCAGCACACGTGTTTGTCTCAGCTGACATCACTCTGCCAATTAGCCAAGTCCTTAGAAGTGCCAAGAAGCTGCAGCACACCACCAAAAGGTTTTTTGGTTCATTTCTTTATACGGAGTCCTGACAAATGGAGCGCAACTATGCAATGTAAGGTGAACCAATATGTGCATGTCACTATCAAAGAATGCTTCATCACATGCCCTCTCTCCTGTTTGCTTTAGCAGAACATCCTTTCTCCTGTGTCTGCTTCAGTGAAAGGTTTTTTTTTTTTTTTTTTTTTTTTTTTTTTTCACGAGTCTGCCTATCCCTATTACCTTTGTCAACTTTGGTCAAAGTTTCCTTCACATGTTTTCCCCAAGAAAAACTCTGCAACCGTCTTTCAAAAGAACCCTTAAGTTTCCACTTCAGTCAGGAACATAAAAAGGCAGTTCCCCTCTACAATAGGAGCGATTTCCCTAATTACTGGGCAGAGGTACAAATGGCTTTCTGTGGTCTCTATGCTGGCTTCCAGAATCCCTCTGTATTTCAAATGCCAGTGACACATTTCAGACTTCCATGATGGCACCCTTGATATTCTCAGCTATTCTTGCCCCTTCCCTGACTCTACAGCTCATGGTCTCCCCTCCCACAACTACTCATTTCTCTTTGTAACCCTGCTATGCTCAGCTATGCTCTCTTTTTTTCTGCCTTCTCTTTTACCTGCACCCTCTTTGATTTTGTCTTTTGCTCTCCCTCTTTTACTGTCTCCTCTCAGTACCAGATCTAGTTTGCTGGCCATGTTTAGACTCCTTCATTTTCTCTGCTTGAATTCTTCCAGATGCCTCTGATAGTTTTTTTCTTTCATATCTGCAATAAATCCTTTTCCCTTAACCATACCCTGCAGTGGAGATGTTGTCCGTTTATATATGGTGAGCTGATATTTGGTACGTTTTTTAGAGAATTGGAGACTGGGCCTTACCAGTGTCTCATCTTGCTTCAAACCTAAGACATTGATGTATCAAATTGGTATTTGCCATTAGGATTTACACATGGCGTGAGTCTTGGCTCCTCTTACTAGTGAAGATTATTTCAAGGTCATAAGTGTTCCCCTGAAGTTAACAGATCCAAAGCTTAGAGAAACATCATTTCCTGTATAGTTCACACATTTAAATGTAAGATTTAGGCATTTTTTTTCTTTGTTCAGAGCATAGGACCTATGTGGCACAAAGTCTGGATTGCCAGGTATGTTCTGACATGTTCAGCCTCACTGATTGCCCTCAGTGCTTCCATTTTCATGGATTCTCATCTTGGTGTGATGTCACTGTCTGTAATCAAATACACTAGAAAAGATATCTTACAAAAATAATCCAGCATATATCCATTTAAGGACCCCCTTACATTCCTTTCACATCCTACCTTTTTTTCTCTCTTTCATTTATATATACACACATCCCTGGAGTAAATAGAGTTTTTTTTTTCTCTTGGCAAATCTTTAATTATGATTGATTCAGTACATTTCAACAAAATCAAATGGTGGATTTTTTGTTAAAATAAAAAGGACACATGTTCCACTATGTTCATAGCAGCCTTATTTATAATAGCCAGAAGCTGGAAAGAACCCAGATGTCCCTCAACAGAGGAATGGATACAGAAAATGTGGTACATATACACAATGGAGTACTATTCTGCTATTAAAAAAAATGAATTTATGAAATTCTTGGACAAATGGATGTATCTGGAGGATATAATCCTTAGTGAGGTAACCCAATCACAAAAGAAGTCATTGGGCATGCACTCACTGATAAATGGATATTAGCCCAGAAACTTAGAATATCCAAGATACAATTTGCAAAACACAAGAACATCAAGAAGGAAGACCAGTGCGTGGATACTTCATTCCTCCTCTGAAGGGGAAACAAAATACCCATGAAAGGAGTTACAGAGACAAAGTTTAGAGCTAAGATGAAAGGATGGACCATACAGAGACTACCCCACCAGGGGGGATCCATCCCATAATCAGCCATTAAACTCAGACAGTATTGCATAGGACAGCTAGTGCCTACTTAAGGGACCCTGATATAGCTGTCTCATACAGAAGTGGATGCTCATAATCATCTATAAGAAGGAACACAGGGCCCACAATGGAGAAGCTAGAGATAGAACCCCAGGAGCTGAAGGGGTCTGCAACCCTAGAAGAGGATCAACAATATGAACTAACCAGAACCCCCAGAACTCGTGTCTCTAGCTCCATATGTAGCAGAAGATGGCCTAGTCGGCCATCATTGGGAAGAGAGGCCCTTTGGTACTGCAATCTTTATATGCCCCAATACAGGGGAACGCCAGGGCCAAGAAGTGGGAGTGGGTGGACAGGGGAGCAGGGAAGGGGTAGGGGGAGGAGACTTTCGGAATAGCATTTGAAATGTAAATTAAGAAAATATCTAATAAAAAAATTGGAAAAAATATTTAAAGTATACTCTTTGAAGAATGCAATTTATTATTTTAAACATCATTGCCTGTATATTCTTCTGGGTTTCTTACTTTTTTTTCTTCATCCAATTTTCAGGAAAACTTTCCCCAGGCATGCATTACTAATAACAGCAGCAAATTCACATGTTAAAACAATTATAATAACATTCTATACTCCTTTGGGTTACCACCAAATTTTCCCTAATATCAGATTATTACTTTAGATTAAAATTTGCTCAAGATAATATAGAAACTTTTATTTTAGGAGAGTCTTGGTAATTTAGGATAGTCACTTGTTATGCTGGGGTCCTCTGATAGGAATCTCGCTCATACTTCTGTGATTGCTGAAGCATTTCAAATGTCCCAAGTGCAGAAAGTAATATGAGGCATGTTTATGGATTACTCACCAAGACTGAATGCTTGTCAGCAGTTTGCCTCACACTTCCCTCATGTGTGCACAATCTCTTTCCCTCTGTCCATCTGTTTCTTTCTTTATCTCTCCCTTAAGGACTGAATCTAAATGTAAGCAGCTAAAGCTTAGGTTTAGCACATACCACTGCTTCATACCAGAAGCAGCCTCTAATCTGAATTACAATTTTACTTTTCAGATGGTTGATTCTTCACTTCCAGTGCCTAGACAAGCAACCATAGCTAATGCACTGTTGAAAGTTTGGATGTCTATTGTCTCCTTGTTCACAGAATTTGTAGATTTGCTTTTCCATAACTTCACATCTGTGGAATTGTTTCATGTACATATAGATGATTTTATTGATTTTTAGATGCTGCATAAATAAATATTTTATTTTTGTATACAAAATAGTCATTTTTTTACATTGTAATCTTTCATATGGCTCTGTGGAAAAAAAAAAGTTTTACAAGTGCAAACACAGGTCAACCTATTTGGGGTTTTCCTCCCGTTCTACAGATGAACACAGGAAAGAATGATGTTTTAAAGATTTTCATTTTAAATTCTATAGGATGCTATGTGAAATTTATATCTGTATTTATTACAACAACTTTTACTTCAAAGCACAATCCTATTTTCTCTATCATTATGGAAAATTTGTTATTGGATTCAGTCATCTAAACCTGTAAATTGAATGTTATTATGTTGTATGTTATTATAAACTTACATGTTTCTCTTTATTTGCTAATGAAGTTGTTTACTTTTATGAGAAGATGAGAACTTCTTATTTTGCTGTACAAATCTCATTTGTATCTATTTTCTTATTTGTCTATCTTATTTCTCCTAGGTATTTGAGAAGCTCAGTTATTTTTGTAATTATATTTTCTTTGCTTATATACACTGTAGATTATTATTTTCTCATGATATGGCTTATTTTAGTTGGATAATTAGTTTATATTTCATGGAAAACTATTGAATTTTAATGATATCATAATTATTAGCTTTTGGTTTTGGTTGTGAGTCTATCCTTTAACAACTGAACCATCATTCTATCTCATTAAACTCTTCCTTATATAATGTTTCCTTTATATGTTTTAGTTTTAACAGTATCCCTTCCTCAAATACCCCCATAAATTTATTTCAAAATCATTATAGTTTAAAAGTTATATATATTTCACTTTTTAAAACCTGCATATTATTGAAAATATATTTCTTCATACAACCTAGTCTCATAATGGTCCCCCATTTCCCATAATTCACCAAGTTCTTCCCAATCTCTCCACCCATCCAAATACACATTGTTTCTTGCTCTCTATCATTGGAAAAGAAAAAAAACAAAAACAAAAAAAAAACAAAAAACAAAACAACAACAACAAAAAAAAAACACAGGGGCATATACACCCAGATATTATGTAGGGAATGAGAGACCTAGGGACATTTATCCCTAAAGGGATTTCTCTATCAAATCTTTCCTGTCAGAGATCACAAAATGCTACATAGAGAGGACAGAAAGAGGCAGCACGCACAAGGGTGCATGGTTCTGCCTCAGATGGCTAGTGCATACATTATGGCTTCTAGTTTAGTGTTTCTATGTGATTCCTAAATTGTGAGTGGGTCTCTGTTTCCTGTGCCACCTCTTGAATTTTGTTTTCTTTCTGTTTGTTGGTTTTTGTCTAATTCTAACGTGTTAGTTTTTGTTTTATCTTATTCTGCTTTAGTTTGTTTTATTATCAGCCCTTTCTTCCTCTTTTTCCACATGATTGCCTGATCCATAAGGGTAGGTAATTGATGGAGACATTGTGTTAAGGACCCAGTACTCCAAGGCCTGTCATTCTAGTCATTGTCTGGCTGTGGGTCTCTGTATTTATTTCCATTTACTACAAGAGGAAGCTTCTCTGATGATGGTTGAGTGGGGTGCTGATTTATGAGTATAGTAAGAAATTAGTAGGTATCATGTTGTTGCTATATTCTTTTGGCAGAACACTAGTATTTGGATTTGGTTAGGTGTTGCATATCTAACCTTGGGCTCTTGGCCACCAATCAGTGCTGAGGATGTTTTCCCTCTCATGGGGTGGACCTTAAAGCCAATCATATATTTGTACCCCTCTTACTCTAGACTATCCAGAAGGCAATGTACCATTATAGATCAAAAGTTTATGCCTAGGTTGGCATTTATGTTTTTCTTTTGGTAGCAAGGACAGTGGAATGTGGAAGTAGAGATGCCATGTAAGCACCAGATCAGTCTCTCCATCTTCAGTGACTTATCTGCTCTTATATTCTGAAATAGGGTCTCACCATCAGTTTGTAGAGAGCAATCAATGGTCTGGGAAATTTTTGGGGGGTGCATGGTTGTCTATGTTTTTAAAACAAACTTTTTACACAGTTTTATTATGCATGCATATAATGATTTTTCTCCCTTTAACTCCTTCCTATTCCTTTATTTATATTTAGGCCTCTATTTTATGTCTATTCATGTTTGTTCTGTATATTAGTTTGTGTGCCTACAGAGCAAAAGATAGAACTTTAAATCCCTTGTAACTGTAGTTATAGATGGTTGTAAGCTTCAATTTAGGTGCTGGAAAATGAACACTGGACCTCTAGAAGAACATCCAGTGCTCATTACTGATGAGCCATCTTTATAGATCCCAGGTTTATATTTTATTTTATCTTTCTGTACAGTATGAGTCATGTATCTACCCTACACATATTTATAACGAATAGCCAGTTTTTCATGACAACTTGTCAACAGTCCTTCCTTAAACTCTCACATAATTGTCTCTTTCCTGGTAGAGTCATTGTGTACAGATGGGTGCTTTTTATAGTTTTCATTTCCAGTCCATTGATGTAACCTTATATTTCCCTCTTCCAAGTTGTTCTTAGTGCATTTTACTAACAGTTGACAAAGGTAACAGACAGATAGACAGATGATATACAGATATATAGATAGATAGATAGTTTGATAAATGATAGATTGATATAGATAGATAGATACATAGATACATAGATACATAGATACATAAATATATAGACACTGCTTGTTTTCTTGGTGAAGTGTTGTCAAGAGTTCAGATACTTCCTCTGAAACTGATTCTGTATCCTTGGCCAAGATCCATCATTAATTAGTTCTCATAAATACTGATGGTAATGTCTCTTTGAGATGTTATATAACCAAGATTTTTGCTATATTTATCGTAGTTAAGGAAATAAACTGGCATTCAATGGAGGCTATGAAAATATTAGGACACTTAATTTTTTTCTTATGTGCCAGGAAATGGCTCGCCATTTAAAAATGATTGATGAGCAAGCATAAGGATCTGAATCCCAATCCCAGATCTAGAGTTGTACTGAATTAAAGGAATTCTCTGGTGCATTCTACCTCCAAAACTTGTTGACCTTCAGGTTTTTCTCCAATGTATTCTCACTAGTTATTGGTATTACAAACATCCAAAGTTCACTTGATTCCAAGAGCCAGCAACCATATGTGTGTCAACTCCTGGAATTATGTTTCTTTCCCTAGGATAAAAATAGAGTTTTGGTTCTGGATAAATAATTTAATAATGATATATGCTTACTGAACTGCTCCTAACTTAAAAGATATGATCAAATATGTAAGAATACCTCTGTGCAACTATTTGCTATAAAGGTCTATGAGAGATTCCCAAAGATGAGATTCACAAAAATACAACACCCAAGGGCCAGGGCGGATTCCATACCTAAGAATTAAGAGAACCAAGAAAAGCTGTTAGAGTATAGCCATAATCTAATGAGTCAGAGACTTGGCAGATGATATAAACCAAGAATTTGGAGCTAACAACATAGAGGTGAGATTAGACTCAACAGGAAGGTGTTGTTCCCTGAGTAAGAGCCTCTGGGAAAGAGCATTCTAACAGCCAACTTTGCTCTCAAGTGAGTTTGAATAAAAGAGACATTACATGACAGTCAATCAGCAAGTTCTTGTGAGACTCGGAGTTGAATGAACTCATTCAGACAGGGTCTGAAATAAAACACATCATCACATGTAGACAATATCAAAAAGAAATGAAAATAATGCAATTCCCTCAAAATGATTAAATGTGTCCACGGAAGGCAGCTGGTCTTCTTTTTCTCTGGTTTAACACACATGTACACAATTTACTCACAGGCCCGGCATGCATGGGCTTTCAGCCATGGTTCGATTATTTAACTTCTTTTGAGTTAAAGGACTCCTTATCCCATCTAATCTTTCTGGGTTATTAATTAACTTTTCATCAACAAAATTTCCAGCAAATTTTAGCAAAATTTCCAGAAGTAGGCAATGTAGTGAAACAAAAAGGAAATGGATAGGCCTCAAATATGCAGACCTGCTATACTTGAGTTACATCAAAATATAAAATATAAAATTAAGCCTACTAAGTAGCTAGCTTGGCAAGATAAGTAAATTCTGTTAGTTTATAACATTCTGGTGTTTATCAGATGTGGCACCGTGCACAAAGAAGCATGCATGTGTATGTGCACATCATGTCATGAAGTAATCATAGCCATTTTATTGTTAAATAGATCAGGTAATAACAGATTTCAGGCTTGATTATCTCTGTTCATGTAGGTGATCCTTTAGACTTTAACTGAACCTTCTGTTTTATAGCTCACTTGGCAGTTACAGACAGAATAACTTTATCCTCCTTTTGCTTCAGTTGCCTCTGATGAAATTTTCCTTATTGGCTGATAGAAAGTCTACTCCAGTACATCTACTGTGAGCCACAATGAGAGAGTCAGAAGCCACACTACATACAATTAATTTAAATTCTGTAGTCTTATCGCAAGAATAATGGTTTAAAGTTTTAAAAATTGTGTCTAGCATTAAATTAATTTCCAATAATATTAGTTATTATTGCTGGTTCCTTTAACTATAGTATGTGTTATTCATTGGACTTATGCTACCTTACACAATGTCTGAGGTAAAATTAATAATAATAATAATAATAATAATAATAATAATAATAGAAAAAGAAAGAAAAACTTCAATTCTTTAGTTTGTCTTTTTTTTTTTTTTTATTAGAGTGCAATCCAAATATGGGCTTTTTGTTAATTACTTGGTTAACTCCTTGCTTGGAAACCGAAGATAATAAGCCAGTTAATCTTGATTGCCTTTCATTTTACACCATGTTAAAGTTGTATTCATAAAGCAAAAGTAAACAAAGGCAGTGCTATTATCTGTAAATCACTTCATTAGATAGAGAAAGCATGCATATTACTTCAGATTTAAAGCCCAGCTTGTTTGGTGCTCAATTTGTAAAATAGAGATCCTAATGGAAAACGTAGAAGGCAGAGATAAATCTTGTAGAAACAATTATGGCTGGCATGTGAATTCAGCCTCGTATCAGCACACAGCATGTAGAGATTGCAAGGATAACTCTTCATCCAACAAATCAGAGAGCCAATAGGAATTCTCCAGTTGTACTCATGAAGAAATAGGACTATATGCTGTTCAGGTCATTTTCTGTCAATTCCAGCACCTGAATCCCAAATCAGAATAATGATGTGAGATATTTTGCATCCCTTTCTAGATATTTGATCATGACCTGACACCATCTCTTTCTCCTAGGAAGCAGTTACTAGAGATCATTTGTTCCAGATCCTGTGAGCTGCAGGCTCTGTGAGGAACTGATTTGTGTATCTCTGTATCACTGGTACTTAGCACTGGAGACTAATGAGATATAAAACGGACTCATGTCGACTGGCTTAAAGACACAAGGTTTTCATTCCCATGTGTATTTTTGGCAAAAGAAGAAGTTGAATATGGATGAATTACTCACTGATAGTGTGTTTGACTAGCTGGATACTCTTCTGTGTTTGATCCACAGCTCCCTGGGGAAAAACCAAAACCACCCCCCACCCCCCACCCCCCACCCCCCAAAAAAACAAGCAAACAAACAAAAAAATGTCAAGAACACCAGAAAGGCCGAGCCACATACATCCAACCCTCTTTACAAAGCTGGCCCCATCACCAATTATCAAATTGATTGGCTTTAAAGTCACCATATAAACATATTTCAGATTGTCTCTGAGAGGATATTTCCAGAAGGATTTAACTGAGGTAAGGAGTTTCACCATGAATATGGGCGGTGTCATCTAAATACTGAGGCTCCTGTTTAAATAAAGAGACATGCTGATCACAGCTTTCATCTCTTTCTGCTTCAGTGCTAAGGATACAATGTTAGCAGCTACCTCCTACTTCCCCTTTCAAGCTATGTCTGCCAGAACATTTGTTACCAGTTTCAACTGTGACCTAAAATAAACATTTATTTCTTAAATTGCTTTACTTACATATATGGTGGTAATAATAATAATAATGATAGTACAGCTAGAAATGCCCTGCATTGCAAAGACTTTATGAGTGTGAAGTAAGGTTAAATTATAATTTTCATGTTCATTATAATCATAAGACATGTATCTTGAGTTCCAAACCAACAGCTAGAGGCTTAATAGAGGTTTGTATTTCAATGTCTAGTAACTGGGTTGTGCTGGACATCTTTGTATTGTAGATAAATCTAATTACTTTAGTTTATACTGTATTCCATTGGGCATGGTTTTGAAGCTGTTATTAACAAAATCCTTATGGAAATTGAAGGATGTTTTAGTTGAGAGGTATAAGCTATGAAAATATATTATTTCCATATGGTAAGCAAATCCAGCTAATCTTGACCTAATCTTCTTTCTTTCTTTCTTTCTTTCTTTCTTTCTTTCTTTCTTTCTTTCTTTTTTTTTTTTAATTCATTACCTTTTGCATTGTGGGATCAAATACTTGACAAGAAGCTACTTAATACATAGCCAAACATTGGACTGAGAGCAGGAACCCCAATTGGGAAATTAGGGTAAGGATTGTAGGAGCTGAAGGGATTTCAACCTCATAGGAAGAACAACAATATGAACCCACTAGACCTCACAAAGCTCCCAGGGACTAACCTACCAACCAATAAGTACAGGTGGGGTGGGGAACCCATGGCTTAGCTGGATATGTAGCAAAGGATGACCTTATCTGGCATCACTGGGAGGGGAGCCCCTTGGTCCTGTGGAGGTTTGATGACCCAGGATAGGAGAATGTTATGCTACTGAGGGAGGAGTGGGTGGGTGAGTGGGGGAGCACCCTCATGGAGGCAGGGGAGAGGGAAGAGAGAATAGGATGCTTGTGGAGGAGAAACTGGGAAGAGAGATAGCATTTTCAATGTAAATAAATAAAATGACCAATAAAAAATGAAAAATAAAAAATAAAAAAAGAAAGAAGAACTTACTCTGGCCTATAGCTTGTCACAGTGGGGAAGCTTTGGCTGTGAGAGTTAAGGCTGCTGGTAAAATTGTATCCATAGTTAAGGGTCAGAGAAAAGAAATACTGGAGTTCAGCTAGCATTTTCCTTTGTACTCAGGTCAGGGTAGAAGGCCTTGGTTGATCCATTCTTAAAGCTCTTTCCAGGCCTGTCAGTACTTGGTCTCCAAGGTGTGGTCTAGATGCTATCAAGCTTACAATCAATACCAACCAGCCCAGTTATGGTGCTTGCATGTCCCTTCCTATCCTTGCAGAGTGACTCTGTAGGGAGATGTTAGGTTGTCTAAATACTGGTGTTTATAAGGCTAATGGGGTACAGAGACACAAGGCTTGAGAGTAAATTTTATTTGAATAGGTTAAGTGTAATTTTCACTCTTTAAGAATAAAATAAACCCTAGCATTGAAGAAAAATGAGAGAATGGGGAAGATAAAAGCCAAGATAGAGTTATAGGCATCAGTTGGAATTAGCTTTAATTGTGAGAAGCAGGTAAACACATATAATCATCTCAAGAAGTTTCTTTTCTTCCTCATTTTCTTCAAACTCCATAATTCTGACATTTAATCAGAGTCACAATGTAGATAATAAAGGAAATGAAGTTGAGTGTTAATATTGAAAAAAAAAAACCAGTATTAGACAGAGGACTACACAGAGTATGCATTTGTAGAGTTAAAGGAAACAGATCTGCTTGTAGAAATAGCCATTAGAAGAAGAGTGCTTCCTGTTAATTATGTTCCAAGAATTTTTCAACCGTTACTTGTAAGGTTAGCTAAAATCATTTCCAACAGTACATTATCCATATATTAAACAACTAAACATTTTCCTGGGTGGAGAGAGACGGATTCGTGTCCCCCCAAACCTCGCAATGGATTATGGAATGCTAAACAAATACAATTTAATACTCAGAATAAGCTAACATACCAGATGCTACAATGGACCGTTTCACACCTCTCCAAAGGTTGCGTTTAATTAGGAAGAATTCACCACCTTTTCAAATTCTTCTAGCTAAAAATCTCAGCTGTGTCTGTGAGCAATTCTTTCTCTTCCGCTGTGTTGGAAGGCAGCAGTGTGGGATGCTGCTACAGATAAAACATAAGAGGAAAGAATGAAGAGACCTTTGCTCTGTGGTCAGACTGAGGCAGCCCACCCCAGGCAAACACACCTGCTGGGCTATTGTGGCCTGGTATGTGAAACTCAGTAAAGGCCAGGATAGCTCCCATCAGAGAGAAATTTTAATCATTTTGAAAAGGAGTTTTATCTTTCTCTTCCAAATAGTTTTAGCCCTCCAAAAACCTGGAGTGATAAGAGATGGGGGGGGGGGAGATAGCAGTGGGAAGCTGAGAAGTTTTATGAAAGGTGAGGGGGTAAAGCGAATACTAGGAACAGTGGAAACAGAGCTATTAAAAGGGAAAATGATCCTCAGCTAGATTCCACCATCTCTTTTTAAAAAATCTCTTTTCTCCCTCTCCTCACATTTCTTCTCTGGAGCAAAATCGAGTAATGGGCATGAAGGAACATCTTACTGAAGCATGATGATCATATCCAGCTGATGGGTACTCTAGCAGGAACAAGTTAAATGTTGAGAGCATAGCAAACCCCTCTTTAATAAAAGAGAACCTGTTCTGTAAAAATCTGGGTCATTGTATGATCATGAGACATTTGTCAACAGCCTAGAGGCCCAAGGACTCCCTTCAGCAAATGTGTTTCTGTAGGAGACCCCAAGGTTTCACCTACATCCTAATTGGCTTTCTAAAGGGTTTGTGTTTTGTTTGTTGGTTTGGTTGGTTGGTTTTTTGTTTGTTTGTTTGTTTTTGTTTTTTTTTTTGTTTTTGTTTTCCTGTAGAAGCCACAGTGAGTAGAAACTTGGAAGTTTCCTGCTGGAAAGGAGTTTTAAGCTACAAACTATGACTCAACTCTGTTAGAAGAAACCTGACTTGTCCATCACCAACTACCAAGATGTATATAACAGTAGTGCAGGTGACTGGGAATGGGAGGATGCCTTTACCTATTGTTATTATCAATATTTCTCTTTGTGTGTCTCTGTATGTGTATGTGCGCATATATGTGTACATGTATGAGCAATAGTTTCTGAATGGGCACCTTATGTTCATGATTCAAGGCCAGAGGATGACAGCACATGTTCTCTCTAATCACCCTCAGCGTTACATTTTTGATATCCAGTCTCACACCAGACCTGGAGCTTGCCCACTCATGTAGACCAGCTAGCCAGCAAATTTTAGGGATATCCTTGCCTCTGTCTGCTCAATCCTACCTGGGACTGAACTTGGGTCCCCGTGCTCACACAGCTATTTCGCTAGCCAGAGTCACGGTTAATCTTGTCAACCTGATTGGATCTTGAATCAAGTAACCACTGTGGCTCTCCAACGTGGGGTTATGAGAACATTTTCAATGAAAATTAACCGAAGGGAAAAGATCTCTCTCCGTGTGTTCACTGCCTCTTAGAAGCATCCCGTATTATAGAGTGCCAAGCAAATCAGTGCTGCTTGCTCTTCTGGGTTTGTTTCTCGCTGGTGATTACATGCATCTATTCCTGTGGTAGCTGCTGCCAGCATCATTTGCCAATAAAATCAGACTACAGCTTCTTGACTTTCTGATGTGGACTGAACACGAGCTACTAGCCTGAGTTGTGTAGGCCTTCAGCATCTGTTTGGCACTGCTGAGGCAACCAGCTGCACAGACGGAGGAACTGTTAGGTGTTTAGCCATTCCTACATGCAGGACACCTCTGTGGGATGACAGCGTTCCATATTAGGTAATTCAACCTAATAAATCTCTTTTTACAATATGTAATATATTATAAAATATGTATTGTATATTCTATTTCTTCTGTTGATCTGGAGAACCCTGACTAATATAAATATGCTTTTATAGCCATCAGGGTTTTGTTTGTTTGTTTGTTTGTTTGTTCTTATCTCAGTAGAACATACCTGAGGGCACACATGCTCATCTGTCAAATTCAGATCTCTAAATTCAAGGTCTATTCCACATACAGTAGATAAATCAATGACTATGTGAATTAGAAACAGCCACTCACTCTTTAAATGGCTTACCTGTGATGGGCAAAATAATGAGCCCTGTGCTGAAAATGTTGTAAGGGAGAAAAGTGTTTCCTTTTCTTCTACCAATCTTTCATTCATTGACTAGAATGCTGTTAATTACACTGAATGTACATAGATTAACAAGAGCAGATTAAATAATTAATACTGCACCTCTGGCATCATGTAGTCCCATGGCAGAATCAGAAGTGACTGTCTCAAAAGTCAATTACAATCTAGGCTGATACCACACTGTAGGAAAAAAAAAATATTGAATTTTCAAAAAAGCAATGGGATAAAGGACAGAAAGCTTAAAATTTTAAGTGGATGTAATTTGAGGAGAGCAAGTATACAACATATGGAATAAATATTGGTGGATATGGTAACGTGCATTGTGCAGGTTACTATGACACTGTCTCCAAGCCCAAAAAGCATCTAGAGTTGTCTGCCATGCTTGAGTTCCAGCTTTCCAGGTGCTTAGGTTCAAGGAGGAGAGGGATGGATGGTCTTGACATTTGCTTCTTCTCTCAAAAACAATACTTATGCCAAAGCAATGCATTTTGGAAGTTCTACTACCCTGAGACAGTCATATTCAACTCTAATCAGATAACGTGGAGAGTTAGTTTATGTAGCAATGAATGCTAAGCTTATAAATGCAATCCAGGTTGCTTACTGGCTGACCTTGAGATGGGAAAACTGTTGTCAATTATCCAATTGTATCTAATTTAATTATAAGCATCTCTAAATGGGGCAAGGAGGCAGAGAATCAATGTCAGGGAGATTTGAAGATGTTATTATTGGCATTAAAGCTGGAAGAAGAGGCTACAAGCCAAATATTCAAGCAGATTATTAAAGCTGGAAAAACAGAAGAGAAAAATAATTTTCTCTATCATGATGAATCTCTATCTTGATGAGTTTTTAGGGCAGATTTTCTAAAACAAAAAAAAAAATTTAAGAAGAAAATAAGAGCTGTCTTATTGAGGAATGGGGTATCTCTTGTATTCATAGGACAAGCAAAAGAACTGAATAAATCTCTAGAGCTTGTCTCAAGCACTGTCTTAATAATTACTACTATTGCTTTCTCAACAACAAAAGAAGGAGGAGGTGGCTAGAACCACACCTGCAATACAGGTGAGGTGTGTTGTAAGATCAATTTAGATCAAAGCCCTCCACATTGATAGAATCCTCCAGTGAGTATGTCATTCTTCCCTTCCCGATGCAGAGCAGGGACCCATCCAATGGATATTTTCACACACATCAATTTGTATGAACAAAAAGGGGTCATCAGCTTTTCAGCTCTTTTCCTTTGTCTAACATCTCTCAAGGACACCATCTGAAAAGAATATGTGCACAAAAGACACTGACCTGATAGGATCATGCTGAAGATTGACCAGGGTGATCAGGAAATGATACTGAAGTCAGATTCTAATAACAGATGACAAGACAGGTCACATATTAAATGTGGGGCATTAAGAGTAAACTGATATAGTGGGATTGTTGTTCAAACAGAATTTAACAAGGAAAGGGACAGGATCGTGAGGCCTTAACTGTCAGAGGAATCAGAGAACTTTGAGCCAAACAGTCTTCTCTAGAGAGTTCAAAGGGAGTGACAGGCCTAAGTGACTTTTTTTTTTTTTTTTTTACTTTACCTAAGTGAATTCGATGCTGTATTTCTCTATTGCACCATTGTAAAGTTAATATGCATTACTTATAGTCATTGTTGCTTTTCTGGCAATAGAAAACTCACAAATTTCTGGTTCCTGGTGTACCAGAATGATCTCTTTTAAATGTTCATGGCAAAACTGTTTTAAATAATATCCATTCTTCTCAGTGTGCCTTCTCTTCTATCCAAGACACTTTCTTTTCCAGTGGTGATTAATTTATACTGTTCAAGAACTAATGCCAGATACATTTTTCATAAGAGGAAATGATTTCCTTTAAGTAGAAGACTATGTAAGTGCAAGACCTTTGTGACCATGTCTGACTCTCAGACCATTGTGATTTCTATGATAAGCATCTACATAGCCCTGGCAGGAAAGTAGCTCAATGTATTGATCCATCAATAACATATTTGATCACATTAAATTATTCAATATGTTTTAAGTTTTTAATAATCCAATTAAAATAAGTTTTCAAATAACTTTTTTCAGATTTAAAATATGATTATATTCACATTTAAAATATGAACTATTGGAATTGTTTTGTTTCTTATTATTATGTATGCAATGTGACAAAAGAATTATTTCATATGCCATTTTATACATATATGCCATATAATCTGCTCATACTAAATCGTTATTCTCTTTTACATTACCTCTTCCTCATCTCTTTCCTCTTCACGAACAGCCCTCCACTTTCTTTTATTTTCCTGTTATTTTTATGCATGAGAGAGGAATCCTGACATTTGTCTTTTGAAATTTGGCTTATCACTTTTCTCATCCATTTCCTGAAAATAGCTTCATTTCATATTTTATGGCTAATAAAGCTCTATTGTGATGTATACTATGTCTTCTTTTTCTGGTCATCTCTCAATGGAACTCTAGGCTTATTCTTTTTAACTATTGTGAACCATAGTGCAATAAGAGCAGGCAGACTGAAGCTTTCTCTCAGTTGTGCTGACATAGCTTCCACCAGGTTTACACATTTGAGCAATATTGCTAGACCATGTGAAAGTTCTATGTTTAGTTTTTGTAGGTATTTTTTGTTTAAGCTTCCATATTGATTTCTTTGCAGGCCTTCTTGTTACTATCCAGATCATGAACTCTTTACTCCTTGAGAAAGTTGAACTGATAGGGCTGATCTCAAAAGGAGGCACATGGTGAATTTATCACAAAGGACTGAATATGCATCAGGGGAAAATGAGGATCAGAGTACAGTGGTCATTGTTTGAAGTAATCGAGCTGTCAAGGGCAAACTGCATCACATATTAGAAATCTGTAAATTGAAAAATGACTGATCACTCTTCCACAGGGCAAATTCCAATTCTTTAGTAAATATCTAATTAATTAAAGTAATTTGATCATCTCAAGAGTTTCCTCTTTAACCTAAGAATGCTAACACTGTAAAAATGTGAAACCTGGACTAGAGAGATGGCTCAGCCATTAAAGCCTAGGATCACAACCAAAAATATAAGAAATGTGAACCCTGTCCTTACAATCAAAGTCTTCACTCTTATCCACCTGGACATATTTTTCTTTCATCTGCACACATTTTTACTTTGAAAAACATTCTTCAAGTTTGTGGTTTATTATGGAATCCTCCTTTTCTAACAAGATATTACATAAAATTCGTTGGCTAAAGCAGAAGAAATGATTTATTGGAAAAGATATGGGGAAATAGAAATACAGTAATCTACACCAGAATCCATCAAACAAGCAAGCAGAGAAAGCAGTTACTTCCATAATCTTTTCTCCTTGTCAAGATCTGTGATGATATGGTGTAGTAGGGTATCTGAAAACACATACTTGTCAGAACACCAATATTAAAATGTCTATCTTCCCCAGACCCTTTGGATTTTGAAATTCCATACACATATTCTGCGAGCAAGAAACATGAGAAGGTTCGGAGAATCAAATAGCTTCTCTGGCATGGTATCCTTTAAGGGATTCCATGTGACTTTTCTAGGGATGAGACCACACTTAATCTTTAGTTGAGGGTTTTTTTTTTTTTCTCTGTCTGACCATGCATAGGCTTCAAACAGGGGGTATAAATCAAAACTCCTGGCAGCTTCTCAGACATAGGCCAAAAGACAGTGCTCTGAATAATGAAGTAAAAGAAATGTGACTTTAAATTTAGAAGGCCAAATGGACACAGAGATGTATGTTCAGAGATCATTTATCTAGAGCCTGTACGGCAGCCCCACAATGTTTCATGTGATTAGGGAATAAAGACAAAGTCCGAAAGTCAAGCCTATCAGATTTCAGCCATTAACCCCAGAAAGGCTAACATTGCAGAATGAATTAGACATCCTGGCTCCATGTATGCTAACTACTGAAGTCACTTTAGATACATTAAATTAATGTTATTTATTAGTTGATTACCTTTGCAATGCGACAAATGGACCAAAGATCCTTAAATATGCCCTTTAAGAGATCATGTGTGAAGCTGAATCCAAAGGATGGACCCAATGACTGCGGCTACCAGGGATCCATCCCACAATCAGCCACCAAACATAGACACTATAGCATATGCCAGCAAGTTGGTGCTGAAAGGGCCCGGATATAGCTGTCTCGGGGAAAATATACCAATGCCTGGCAAACATGGAGGTGGAAGCTCACAGTCAGCTATTAGATAGAACACAGGGTTCCCAAGGAAGAAGGAGCTAGAGAAAGTACCCAAGGAGCTGAAGGGGTCTTCAACCCTCTAGGTGGAAGAATAACCATGAACTAACTAGTACCCCCTGAGCTCATGACTCTAGCTACATATATAGAAGAGGATGGCCTATTTGGCCATCAGTGGGAAGAGAGGCCCCTTGGTCATGCAGACTTTATATGCCCCAATACAGGGGAACGCCAGGGCCAAAAAGTGGGAGCGGATGGGTAGGGGGGAGGGTATAGGGAACTTTCTGGATAACACTTGAAATGTAAATGAAGAAAATATCTAATAAAAGTTGAAAAAAANCATATATAGAAGAGGATGGCCTATTTGGCCATCAGTGGGAAGAGAGGCCCCTTGGTCATGCAGACTTTATATGCCCCAATACAGGGGAACGCCAGGGCCAAAAAGTGGGAGCGGATGGGTAGGGGGGAGGGTATAGGGAACTTTCTGGATAACACTTGAAATGTAAATGAAGAAAATATCTAATAAAAGTTGAAAAAAATGGCAAAGCCCTTACCACTAAGCTTTCTCCTCAGCTTATGAAGTTGTTTTCACTGTGCCACACCTATCACGTATATTTCTTTGGAAAATAAGTAGAGTAGCAATAACAATATTATTTGCTATAAGAAGCAGATACTACAAAGAACTCTAAAGCCACAGAGGGCCAAGACTGTACAAGAAGGGATGTCTCCAGTCAGTACCTGGCTGCATTCCAAGAAGTGACTCAAATCACTACATATCTGCTCTACATCTCCACAGGTTTCAATGCTTCCATAGCCCAGGTGCTTCTGGAGATCAAAGTGGTGGGAGCAGACAGTACTACGGCTTTGTGTAAAAGTGTTTTATGCCTACAAGTGGTATGTAGCACATCAGATCCTGTTTTAGTTGTTACATGTTAGTCACCAGGCTGCCTTAAAGGCAAAAAACAAAAACAAACAAACTAACGAAACACAAACATGATCCCACCATCTTGGGGAAATAGATGAGCCCCTAGCTTGTGTTTAGTGCTTGGAAATGATTGCAGCCAAAGAATGAATTATTTTATGGCATGTTCCACATCCCTAAGAACTTCAGTTTGACCATATCTCACAATGGAACTGAATCTTGAGCAATGCAGAATCACAGATGCTTACAACAAAATACATGGTATAATTCATATATGGCTAACTTACCCCTGATAAAACAAAGTCTGGGAAACTTAACTTTGTGTTTAAGAAACCACACAAGTAAGCTAAAAGACCTCAAACAGTTTTAACTTTATTAACTTATATCTTTATATCCTTTCCATCACAACTTGTAATCCAATATTTTATAGCAGATTCATTATAAAACGATTTTAAATTATTTATATTGAATCACTAGACAATTGAGGAAAATGATAAATCTTAAGAATTATGTTCTGAGAATGCCCTGCAGGTGGCTGGAGAAATGACTCAGTTTGTAAAATGTTTTCCATGCAAATGTAAGGCCTAGGACTTGAGTTGAACCCCCAGATCCAACATTAAAAAAAAAAAAGTCCCTGTGACTTTGAATTGTCAAGGCCAAGGTAAAAGTGAGAGATCATATCTTAAACAACAACCACTTCAAAAGAGTTAATTGCATAAAAAGTAATTGGGCTAGTTAAGACCTTTTTAAAAGTTGCACATCTTCAAATTCTTAAAGGTAGAGTACACATGAGTGTAGACAATAATATTCTTAGCCTACTCAAATATTCAGTCTTTCACCAAACCTGAAGCAATACCTAACTATGATGGAGAAGCTAGTTATTTCCCTTTATGGAAACCAGTGGATAATTTGCTTCCATACAAGGAGTCTTTTTAAGAAGTAATTGAAGGTAATGACCACTTATCAAATGGAAGTGTTTGATGTCAATTGTTTTGAAACAACACCATCATTTTTGGCAGACACTTCTCGTCAAAACAAAGAACACTAAACTCTGTTCAGTTCAAATAATTTCATTACCTTCACTGAACTTCACAGCTATTGCATTCAACAGAGTTAGTTATTAGAACATTACATTCTATTAGATTCACTAGAATTTAGTGTGTTTGTTTATTGGCTCAGAAAAGATTATTGATGGTTAGAAAAATGATCCTGTAGGTAAATAACATCCCTATGGTGAGAAAGAAGGCAGAGACAGAAGAATCACCAGAGGCTCACAGACATAAAAGCTTGGCATACACCTGATCTCAGAGGAAAGTTGAGACCTGCACCAAATTTGTCCTCTGAGGACATTGTACCATCAAACTCAACACACACACACATGCACAGGCACATACACAGGGGGCGGGTTAGAAAGGAGAGGGAAGAGAAAGAAGGAGAGGGAGAGAGGGAGAGACAGACAGACAGAGACACAAAGAATATTGAGACATAACTAAGACCTATGGTATACGCTAAACACAAAATTTATACCTCAAAAGCTTGCACTCTCCTGGAAATTACTTCTGTTACTTATCTGCTTTCTTGGTTGGTGGTAGAATAGAGGATTGATTGTCTTTCACCTCTAAAGACTTCTGAAGCTGACAACTACTCCAGTGTTTAATGACCCACAATGATGACACGTTTACTGGGACATTTATGTGAGCAAAAGACATTTCCTTGACAATTTGGAGATATTGTCTGGCTGCTGAAGGAACTGCTGTCCACTGGATAAAATGTGGAAATGACTTTCTATGGAAGTTCACAGATGATGAAGAATTCATGTTTAAAAAGTATGAATGAGAGTATGTTTTACAAGAATTATGNTAATCCAAATAGTCAAGCAAGAAGTGATGTAACAGTCACTGAGCAGGCATAGGGGCAAGTTAGCAGTGGTTTAAGAAAGAGAATATTCAGGCTGAGCTTGTTTTTCTCCCCTTCCAATGCCCAAATTAACCTTCTTTTTGTCTGCATAGCTTTCTATCGTTATCAGCAAGCAATATCTTGTGATCAAGCCCAACTCATACTTAACTGTTATATCAAGATGTTGAATGGAATATTTTCCCTGTGTACTAATAAAAAATGAATGTAGTTTTCAGCTAAGCATTCTGTGCTCCACTCACATACTAACTAGTCTGTTGGCCCATGGGTCCTTAATTAGAAACTGGATTTAAAAGCTCATTTAAACACGCAGAGATAAGCACATATAAGACAAGAAGACACATATACACACACACATTGTGGGGAGACCTCCTTCCAGGACAAATTTGTCCCATACACTTTCACAATTGAACATGCAGTGTCTGCTACTTCTATTTTTCCTGTTCTCGAATGATATGAAGTAAGTTGCAAACACAAGAACACACTCCAGTCCTATCTCCTGAGACATTTTACATATTTGATGCTATAGACCTCTTGACACCAGCTATGAATTTTTAATGCAATACAGAATGTGTTCAGAAGTAACATTGGCAAATGTAACTGAAAATTTCTAGAGGAGCTGAGAATAACTAGGTACTCCCCAGAGGAGATAAATATGAGGCTGTTACGGGCTTTGGTTTCACCAACATCTTATCAAATGTTCTGTTGCAGCAACAGCCTCTCTTCTGTTTTCTCCTGCTGCTCACCTAGAAGATGACTCAATTGCAGACCAAGATATTAGTGGTAAAATGGAAACACTCCAAACAGCTTGTGTGTAACAGCTCAGAGTGCTGCTCCAACTGGATCTTTCATCTCTAAGCTACAAATGAGTTAATGGATTCCTAAAAATACTCCTTGGTATGTATGAGTCATCCACTTCCAATGAGAGCTGGGGAATGTTTTCCATAGAAGTGGAAAGGCTCAGCCCCCAGCGGGGTGCCTACTCCTCTTCTAAGTCTTGTAACTGATCTCAGCAACATACTATGTTATATTTTCTATAATTCCTGGCTCCCAACCTGGATAAGTCAACTTATTCGTTGAAATAGGAACCTCTGTAGTAGCAGTTTTAACTATGCTTCCCATCCCAGTTTCTGAAACCGAATGGACCAGTGCCAAGAGAGAGATGCTTAGGAGTACGAGGAGTACATGACACTTGGTGTGTGCTTACTTCCAAGTGTGAGAGGAAAAGGAAACCCAATACCCTGAATAAACAGTAGCCCTGTGCTTTGAACTAGGAAAAAAACCACTGTTCTTAAAGTCTCCCTTTTCTAGCTAAAAGTGAAGCATCAGGTTAGCCTTGGGAAAGAGCAGAGAAAGAGACCAAGAGCAGAGAAGGAGACTAGTGGGGGAACATTTAAACTATCCTACATCCTTTCAATACTTTTTAAATACTCAAGTGGGCAAAGTTACCCTGTTTCCCTTGCTGCTGAGCTCTGAGCCATCTGGATTTGTTTAGCTGACACTTAATAAGGCTTAAGCTCTACTATCTCCAAGAATAGGCACACTTCATTAATGGACCCTGGAAAAGGAGAGAAATCAAAACCACTTTTTCCCATGTCTTATTCTCTTTAGAGAAAGGATCTTCCAGTGAACATAGAGCTAGGCTCTCAGCAAGCTAGCTGCAGCAATCCTCCTTTTTCTACCCTTCAAGCACTGAGGTTTCAGGCACATGTAGCCACTGGCGGACTTATATATGGGTGCTGCAGACTTCAACTCACGTCCTCACAATTTCACAACAAAAATTCGTACCCACTGATCCCTCTACTGATCTCTCGAAACCATATTGTGACAGTGGGACTTTAGGCATGCACATTCACGGAGGTCTGACTTGGGTGAGACATGTCTTTCTTAACACTCCTGAAATTATACAGTTTAGAAGATCCCTGGCCATAGAAGATCACTGAAGATGCCTAGTATTGCATTTCAAAATATAGAGAATGTAAACACCCAGGGCTAAGACAAACACATATGGAACCCAAGCAACAACAGGACTTGTACCTCTCATGTGTACGCGCAGTATCCGAGGTAGATGGCAACACTGATTCACTGGTAGCAAGGCTTTGCCCTGCTTCTTACATAAACAAAAATAGCTCCAGAATCTCAATTTTCTAATTCATATGATTCTCAATCCCTTTGTTTCCAAATAGCAGCTTACTTATATGCCATGGTGTATAAAGGAAGATATTTAGACTTTGTATGCATGACTAAGAAATTTGAAAGACTAGCATCTCTCAGAGAACTTTGAATATTCATTTTGTTGTGTTTTATAAATGTGTTTCTGTGAATGTATGATGCATGTCTGTTGGTGTACACAGGGGTGAGAAGAGAGCACCAGATTTCCTGTAGATGGAGTGACAAGGACCTGTTCACTACCCAGCGTGGATACTGGAAACCAAACTCAGACCTGAAGCTCCATAAAGTTTCTTAAGATCTGTAAGGCTAGCTCCTCTTAGATGACTTTTATAACTAGATTACAAAGTGTGTCTATTATCTGACAATCAAGACATCATTGAAACGTAATTTTACCTGTGATTTTGGTGGTAGTATTGGTGATAGTGTTGATGGTAGTAGAGCTGCTGCTGGGGACTGAACACAAAGCCACACATATGACAGACACGTGCTCTCAATCACTGAAGTACAGATCAAAAGATAAAAATAATAAGAACAGTGAAGCCCCACGAGCTGATCATTGTTATATTAAAATAAGTAGAAATATTTGCAATTGAATCTTTAATATGTATACTTGAGTATTATTTAGTGCATTCACAGTGCTGTAAAACCATCAACAAGGGAGATATCTTGTTCCAAGTCACACTTACAACTCTTATAGAAAATCTGATACCCAAGAAACTCTAACTGTTGTGTCGGTTTTAACTATAAGCTTGAAACTACCTATTTCACCCTGCAAAGACAGTCTTATTTTTTAGGGGGGGGGGGGTTTCAAGAGAGGGTTTCTCTGTGTAGCCCTGGTTGCCCTGGAACTCACTCTGTAGACCAGGCTGGCCTCGAACTCAGAAATCCGCCTGCCTCTGCCTCCCGAGTGCTGGGATCAAAGGTGTGCGCCACCACGCCTGGCAAGAAGGTCTTAATGTAGGATTTTCTAGCTTAAATTAGCCTATGGGCATGTAATTGGTATGAGTTGTCATAACTGTTCATTGATATAGGAAGAATTAGTCCACTATGGGCAGCACCACTTGCTAGGCTGAACCCTACAAAAACCTTAAGTGTGAAGAAGGCCAGCAAGCAAGTAGGCAACATGGGTATATTTGTTTTTCTCTGCTTCTGACTGAAGAAGTTATCTCAGCTCCTGTCTTTGTGACTCCCCTGCAGTGAGGAACTGAAAACTGGAATTAAGAGTTAAAATAAATCATTCTTTTGGAGTATCTTATCACAGCAATACAAACAAAACTACAAAACACCACACAGGTAGTAGAGAAAATAATCTGCTTTGTGCTATCCTGAATATTTTATATCCACAAAGTCAAATAACATGAGAACCAATGTCTTGGCTTCTCTGTTTTAGCCTGCTATTTACACTATTTGCCAAATAAACATTACTTTCTTCCAGACAGTGGCAGGATAACATTTCATGTTATACAAACCATACACTTGACTTATCTAACTTTCTGTTGATGGGCATAGGCATCGGAGCAAAAAAGTAGTCTACAGAAAATGTGAACCTGATTCTTTTTTTTTTTTTTTGAGATATTATAAGTGGTAAATATTATACTTTTAAAAAATTATACACATTTTAAAGATTTGTTTTTTTTTATTTTATATAGGGGTGTGTGTGTGTGTGTGTGTGTGTGTGTGTGTGTGTGTGTGTGTGTGTGTGCGTGTGTGTTGTTTGGGTGTGAATGTGTTTGTGTCTTTATGCCATACATGTGCACGCACCTGGTGAGGCCATAAGGGAGCTCTGGACCCTTTAGAGCTAAATCACAGGCAGTATGGAGCCTACTGAAAGAGTTACTATGAACTGAACTCCAGTCTTTTCTCTAAAAGACGAGGAAGTAAGAACTCTTAATCAGTCAGCCATATCCCCAGTTTCTAATGTTATATTTTGAAATGACAAAAATATCCATACAATGAATGATAAACATGCATATGTGTTTAAATTGAGCATTGATGTTACTGCAATGTTGGAGATTTAGAACACACTTTTGTGGCACTAAATTTCGATAATTTCTCAGACAACCTCAAAATTCAGATAAACTCTTAGCCACAGTTCCACTTAAGGTCTATGAACTTTCTTAGCTACTCAGTGAATCTGTAGGGACTTCTTAACCTATATGACCATGTATACATCCATATAATCTCTCATCACACGGGTGGTGACAGCAATCATATGTTCTGGACTGTACAAGAGGAAGACATTCATCTATAATTAAACACAATCCAATCATTGCCATCATGGACATTGGTTCATGACTAAAGAGAAGTAGTCTTAAATTGACAAAAGGTTAAAAGGTTCTGGAGTTGGGAGCTCACTTCATGAATCAAGTGAACTCACTTTCCATCTAGAACACCCATGTCAAAGAAAAGATTGGCTTTTTACATCACATGTCTGCAATCTCAGGCCTCAGACAGTGGAGACTTGGGGATGGATGACCTGCCAGTCTAGCTGAAATGGTGATTCCCTGATTTAGTGAGAGACTTCTTTCAAATCATAAAGGAAGAAAATATGTATTGATTACCTCTGACCTTCACATTCATACAAGTGCATGTGTGTTTTCACCAACATAGAAAATGTTCTGATGTCATAACCATACATCTGGTCAATCAGAAAAGAAGTATGTTTGAACAACCTCTAGTAGAATGGAGTATACTGAAGGATATGTATCATGTTCTCACATGTATAAACAAGAGATTATGTGAAAGATAAGTCAAATTCTTAATTGGAATACAAATTATTGGGTGTTCACTCTATATGTAAAGGCAGGGGGGGTTGTAAGAAAAAAAAGAAGAAAACAGGTGAATGTCAGCTGCCTGACAAGGTCCAAGGTCAGAGTTCTATCACATAGAATAATGTTCCAGTCGACAGCTGGGAATCCCTGAAATACTGAAGTTCTAGAGAAGCTTAAAGTTGCCAGGGCACACACAAAATGTCCATGAAATCAACCCTGTTTACCATTCTACACAATCAGCAAGCTCTGTCTAACTAACCTGAAACAGGAGACCTGCTTGCAAATGTGTGACAGTCTTGCCACTGAAGTGCAAGTCACTAGCATCGAAGTACCACCTGGTGACATGCATCATGAACTCCAACATGTTCTCCCCAAAATAAAGTGGGTAGTCTTATGTGCTGATAAAGATGAAGCATCTCTCAAAAAAGTACAATGGTGTGGGGATTCCATGAATACATTTTGGAGAGTGAAAACTCCACATGATGTATTGTATCGACCCAACCTGAGATTTGAGTGTACCTGGATCTCACCATTAGAACAACAACAACAAAAAAAACACACTCACCTTTTTTATTTGATTTCCATAAAGTAATCAACTCCTTCATAAAATGTTTAGCAGTGCAGCATCTCAGCCAAATGATATCCTGCATTTTACCAAATCTGCAAATTTAAAAAATTTTCTGAAATGGAGGCTTTCTGAGCACTGTCATAAGTATACATTGCCTGCCAGATTACCCCATACAGAAGGGAGTATGGATGGCATAATCTATTTGATGAACAAACTTAAGAGATATGTCACACTATCTTCATTTTCTATTTTAAATTTAAGCGTGATGACATTAAAGTGGACATGAAACAGATTTATTATGCAACTTTAAATCATCTAATGAGAAAAAGAGAGCACTAATTACTTAAACTTATTCTGGGTCTGACTTTTGTTGCCAAATAACTCAATATTTACTGAATATTGGCCTCTTCAAAAGGTATCACCTATCACACCTTTATACAAAAACACATTAATTCATACACACACACACACACACACACACACACACACACACACACACACATACACACACATTGCTCCTTAACAATTATCACAAATGACCTTAGTGCATAGACTAGAAATCTAGCATGACATTAAAATTAGTCAAATAGCTAAGAGCAGGCCAGACATATTTCAATATCGTGGGAGACAAAATGTAATTCTAGGAACACTCCATAATGTTTTGTTTCTCAGCAGCATGCTGACAGTCATTTCATCTACAGTGTTGGTACAATAGGTTTTAGATGCAGCCAGCATGTGCTTGTGTATGAACTTTGGCGAAAATGCAGGCACTTAAAGGATTGTTGTTGTCATTGTTTGATGGTCAGTTTATTATTTCCCACCCTTGGACTTTTTCCAGTGCATACAGATCAAACAGGATTTGGTAGTCTGTTGCTCCAGCTATCTAAATTGATATTAACATAGTGTCTTATGAAACTTATAGCAAACATATAGATTGGATTTTACAGATCCACTTCTCATTGTGTATTTATGATCTCCCATGCTGGTCTCAGACCACCCTGAGAAGTAGAAAAGGTCTTCATGCCATTGTCCCTAATACCACCTGTTGACAGTGGTCAACTCTAAGATGTGGCAGTTTTAGTTTTATCAGAAACATGATGGGGACACTCAGATGTCCTTGTGGACATAGTTGGGAACATGTGGTACTTCTGAACCTGACCCTGTAGACTGTTTGGTAATATGATATTGCTGATGACCTCAGGGTTCTGAGGATGAGAAGAAAGAGAAGCTCTCTATTTTAAGCTACCCAGCTATGTAAACACCACATGGGCAGAAGTTACATATACAGAATCCAGACAAGCATCAGCCTGGATACTCATGACCATCATCATCTCCCACAGTAAATCTGAAGAAGAATCAGAATTCATTAGAATTGACATTAAAGGCAGTACTTTCAATTATCACTGTGTCATTAATGTATTTCTGCATGTAGATAACATATCACATTTATAATCTGTTAGAGAATGGATTGTGTAGTTCGGTGTAAGAATCTTTGATATGTTTAATTTCCCCATTAATATATTGCAATTTTTTATTTTTCTAATAGAACCCTTTTATCTTCTTGGTCACATCATTTTCTCAGATTATCTCAAAATCACTGGTCTGGCCTGACATTCATATTAAGATATGAATGGATAAAATGACATTAAAATTGGGCTACAGAGATGGCTTGATTGACAAACTGCTTTCTGTGCAAGCACGGGATTCTAACTTCAATCTCTAAAATCCACTTGCTTGTCTGTATACAATCTTCGTTCTAGGGAGAACCCGATGAGAGGTTCCCAAGGCCTCATTTGCCTACCTACTAAACCAAACTGGTGAGGTTCAGTAAAGTATTATATCTCAAAAATTAAAATGAAGCATGAATAAAGGACAAACGAGACATAGATTCCAGGGATCCTTATATACATGCACATGAATATGCCAACATACACGTGCTTAGGCGCACAAACACACAAATGAAGAAATAGTAAACACTTAAAAATCAAGTTCACTGACATCAAATCATTTTAATTCTGTTTAGATTTTTATCTAGTGACAAAAACCAAGCAATGGTTATGTCAGCAAAATCCAATATTCAGAAAATGGCCATACTGGACCTGCTTTTCATTTCTTCTCCTTATTCTCCTCATTTCTAGTCTTGGATCTCAGACAGCAGTGTGCACCCGCCCTACACCTACACAACCACGTATCTACTTCCAGCCATCTAGATATGGCACATTAGCCAGAATTGCTTTATTCTTTCATTGATAACCAAGTTTTCTGACTGTTTATATTTCCAGGCTGTAAATCCAGGCTGTAAAATTTCTCGGTGTCATTAAAATGATAGTGAAAGCCGTAATTTGTGTTCTTTTATGACACATATAGAGAATTCCCAAAATTGCACAACTGAGTAAGCCTGTGATCGAATTGAGTGCCATTAGTCCCAAACTTGAGTTTGTATCTTATTACTAATAAGGTGTCACTGATGAAAGCACTTTGAGGAGTTATTGGGATATGTAGGAAGTTAGTTTACACTATCTTGAATGGCTGTGTAAAGTCTGACCCATTGATAACACCAGACTGGCACCTTGTACTGAATAGGATTATGTGGCTGTGAAGGCTGAGGACTTGTGAACAAAATGTCTGCTTGTGCCCAGACTGAAGTTTGTTGAATAACATGATTCAGTTGTTTAAACATATACAACAGCCACAGCTGTTATCATAGCTAAGCTCCTTTCTTTGTGACTGTTACTGGAACATATTAGCATCTACATGAGACCCTAAGGTTGTCACTGTAGTGGGATATACCAGCCACTGTACTAATGTGCTTTCCCTGTCTAAATGCACTGCTCCCCAAGCTTTTAGGGATGGAAAACTAGATAACTCTGCTTCATAAACTGCACTCATAATAGCTTGAATTATGGACAGAAGAATGAACAAAATAGATAAGAAGAAGGTACAGATAACAATGTTAATTGTAAAACCCAGGAGGCTGGAGCAGCCGCGTTCACAATGCAAGCCTTTGAGCTTCCCATGTTAGATATTTTTTAAATGAAATGTTTGAGATTGTGGATTGTGCTTATGGTAGTAATTAGCAATCAATGATTTACTTCATGAGTGCACATCCTAGAGAAACGTGGAGCAATTTTCAAGGAGATGATTTGATAAATCACATGGTTCTCTGGGTTCTCAACTTTGTTCAGATTTGTACTTTTATTTTCTAAATATGAGTGAAGGAAATGGCACTAAGTTAAGTAGCTTGTCATACATTATAAGACTTTTTGGAATATATAGTTGGCTATGAATGCTTCTAGTAGAGCTTCTTGCTAAAGCCTTGATGTCTAGCTTGGTGCTCTTGAGGGTGAATGAAACATTAGCTAATGTAAAATAGTGGAGGTCTCAGACTTAGTGGTTCATCTTTAAATATGTATTGGGAGCCCATATCTTTTCTTCTGTCTTTAACTTCCAGGGCACAATTTTGTTCTCCTACCAACTTCAAGTTATGTTAATACTGACCCCAAACAATGGGCCTAATCAATCATGAGCTAAAATCTCAGACTCTAAGCCACAATAAACCCTTTCTCGTTATAACTTGATTATCTGTTATAGTGATAGAAAACAAATTAATGCACGGAATTTTACATTAGCTTATCGGTGTGCCTTGGCTTTATTTTTTTAATTTGATTATATTGGTGAAGAAATCATAAAAGACCAATGATTTCTCTGTAAAATATAAATTCAACATAAATCACTAATCCCATTTGCCAGTGACAACTGTGGTTGGCATAATTATATATATATTAATGTAAGAGACAGAATGAATCTAATTAGATCTGTATAAACCTAAAAGAAATTGTAAAATCAATAACAAATATCCTACAAATATTTAAAGATCTGCCTAGCTGTCTGTAATGGTTAAATTGCATTTTCAAAATTAATAAACTGTCATGAATACCCAGGATGACAGTGAACTTAGATAAACTACTAGTGACAAAGGAAATACAAAATCAGGAGAAAGAAAGGAATGGCTATATTTTTACTCCTCATGGAAATGTTGTGTACTTTTATCCAACACTTATTAATTTGTATAGATATAGAAGTGAAGGATAACCTCACAAGGTTTAGTAGATTCACAAAAAATAATACTTTATAAGTGTTTATGCATTAGCTTACTTAAAGTAGGTAAGTATTTTGTCTTGTACTTTGAGAGACTCCAGAATTTTCTCACTTATATAAGGAAGAAAAAAAACCAAAAAGAACATCTACACTAGCAGAAGAGAGTGGATTAAAAATTGGCCATGATTGAAAAGGCAAACAGAGTTTGGCATGAGATATCATGGCAGGTTATACTCAACAATGCCCAGGGTCTTGGCAACATTAACCGTGTGAAAAAAAAATGCCAGGAGAATTATGGGCTTTGACTTCTTAAAATAACAGGATTCCATTTAATGGATTGTTCTGCACAGTTCAGCAGACAATGGCCACAGGCTGTCTTCAGTGGTTAGTGTTCAGACCACAAAATAAATTGAGGATGCAACTAACATAAATAAGAACTTTCGAGAGCAAATCACTGAAAAGAATCAAATGCTCTGGACAGTGAAAGGTTTGGAGATGCAGCCAGATCCTACCTCCTAAGTTTTCTGCTAGCTAGCCACAGAAAATGCAACTGGCAGGTTTCAGAACAGTATTTTTGTTTGTATTTTCCCTTGTATTTTACAATATTGGGGATCAAACCCAGAGACAATCCCAATAAACTAGGACTCGTTTTTTTAAGATCCAAAGAAAAACTACTGCACCTGGCCCTGTTTTGCAGGCTGCAGGGCATTCTAAAAACTTGGAAGCAGTAGTGAATTAAAAGGAACCAATTCAGGCAAATGAGTCAGCCAGCCACAGGATGTCAGAGGCTGGCTAGGTATATTGCTGTTTGAAATCTGTAATCCAAACTTCTGGTAAGATTGAAGATGCTTCGGCATCCTGGTGGCCCACAACATCAGCTGAGCTGAGGGGCATAGCGGTGGGCAAAACAAGCCCCACTCATTCACTTTTTTCCGAAGACAATAATGGTTGCAGCCACTCTTAAATTGAATCAGACAGCACAGAGGAGAGAATGGGGATGGAAAACAGAACCTTTAGTTTTAGACAGAACTCTTCAGTGACCTGATACAATTCTCTAGGGAAGATTCTCCTGATCTGATTCTAGGAGTAGGGCATAAGAAGTCCCGCACTGCTGTGTCAAGAGTTGACCACAATTAGGTGTGCTGCCTTTGCTAGTCCCGAGTACTCAGCCCTGTTTCATGATTTCTCTTCAGGTTTTCAGAGTTTGCTTCAGGCTTTCTGCATGCATTTTCTACAAATTTCCGAATTAGGGTGATACCGTTATTTTATTCCACAGAAGACACATCTGGGACTTTAGAAGCCTGGCTTTCTAGCAGATCTGAAGGTAAGTAAAAGGTAGAATTGATATTTGAACACATGTGATAGGAAGCTGGGTTGCCCAACTGCCTGGTGTTAGCACTGAATGCCTGGTGTTAGCACTGAATGCCTGGTGCTTAGAAAGTACTTTCTGAGAAACCAGATGGAATGCCTCCAAATTTTTTGAATTCCCTCTGTGCCATCACACTCTGGTCTTATGTTCTTACAATTGTAATTTCTGTTTTTTTTCTATTTCTGACAACATATATTGATTGACCCATGGTAGAAAATTTTTGTATAATACAAAAATGCATACGTTCATACTGCTTGGACACTTACTCTTACACTCATCCTTAACAAAGGTATCCTAGTCAGGAAGGACCACTTCATTTGAGAGTGTTTTTTTTTTTTTTCCTATTCCTTTTTTTAAAGGTAAGTAGCAAGTAGTTTTAATTGCATAATATGGTAATGGGTACTTACTGTTATATATTTAATAGTAAATATTTCTATGTAAGAATATATAATTTTAAAATTATACTTCTATGGAAGTAAACTTTTCAGCTATTCAAAGGCTTACATTAGGAGGATAAATCATAAGGAAAGGAAGAAAGGAGGAAAATCTTAGCAATACAGACAGTTTAACGAGATCAATTATTGCCTTATGTCCACCTCCAGGGTACAGGAAGCAGAAATAGAGTTTGCATCTTTCCACATGCCCTGTAGGATATGAACAGAGATATTCACCAGAGGCATGTTCCAAGCATTTACTTTTAAAGTAGGCAAAATTTCTGAAATGCAAAATGCAAGCAAGTGAGATTTCAGCAGACATCATATGCTCGATCATTTCTAATTTTAACCTGTGAAGACACATAGCAACAAAACATAATTAGGGTGGCTCACATCCAGGGGAAAGCACAATAACATCTGTACAAACACAAAAGCACTATGACATTGTGTTTCCAGCCCATGGAAAAAGTCAGGCATTGATTCATTCTCAAGATGGAATGTATTTCAAAAACAAAATAAATTTGCCCTTCTTTGACAAAGAGATTTTATTATGAGAAAAACATATCCAATAGGAAAAATGCATTTTCATTAGCCATATGAAAATTCATTCAAACACCATAAGACATGTCAGGCAAAATGCCACAGTATCGAGTGAAAACTGCTCTCTTGGAAATAGTGTCCACTTTGCCTGAGGCCAGTGAAAACTCTGATACCGAGAACTCTGTTTCTCAGTAATTTCATATGCTAACTTGTGCATCCTTTGGCAATCATGTAAGATATTCATTTTCTTTATTATTATAGAAGAAAATCATCAGTATGTGTAATTTAATACTATTTATGTCATAGTTTCTTGTTCATGTGGACATGACATGGATATGTGTGCATATGGATCTGGGATTTAACACCCTCATGTGTGTGTGTGTGTGTGTGTGTGTGTGTGTGTGTGTGTACATGTATGGAGGACAGAGTTTGATGCTGAATATCCCCTACTGCTTTTCTTATTTCTTGAGACAGGCTCTTTTTAAAATTTATTTATTTATTATTAGATAATTTCTTCATTTACATTTCAAGTGTTATCTCATAAGTCCCCTATACCCTCCCCCTGCCCTGCTCCCCTACCACCCACTCCCACTACTTGGCCCTGGCATTCCCCTGTACTGGGACATATAAACATTGTTAGACCAAGGGCCTTTCTTCCCCAATAATGGCCAACTAGGCCATCTTCTAATACATATGCAGTTAGAGACATGAGCGCTGGGGGTTCTGATTAGTTCATATTGTTGTTCCATCTATAGTGTTGCAGACCCCTACAGCTCTTGGGTACTCTCTCTAGCTCCTACATTGGGGACCCTGTGTTCTGCCCTATAGATGATTGTGAGCATCCACTTCTGTATTTGTCAGGGACTGTCAAAGCCTCATAGGAGACAGCTATATCAGGGTCCTTTCAGCAATATCCTGCTGGCGTATGCAGTAGTGTCTGTATTTGGTGGCTTATTATGTGATGGACCACCCCGGGGAGCACTCTCTGGATGGTCCATCCTTTCATTTTAGCTCCAAACTTTGTCTCTGAACCTCCTTCCATGTATATTTTAATCCATATTCTAGGGAGGAATGAGGTATCCACATGTTGGTCTTTCTTGATTTTCTTGTGTTTTGGAAATTGTATCTTAGGTATTCTAAGTTTCTGGGCTAATATCTGTTTATCAGTGAGTGCATATTAAGTGACTTCTTTTGTGATTGAGTTACCTCAGTCAGGATGATATCCTCCAGATACATCCATTTGCTCAAGAATTTCATAAATTCATTGTTTTTAATAGCTGAGTAGTACTCCATTGTTTAAATGTACCACATTTTCCATTCCTCTGTTGAGGGACATCTGGGTCCTTTCCAGCTTCTGGCTATTATAAATAAGGCTGCTATGAACATAGTGGAGCATGTGTCCTTGTTACCAGTTGGGTATATGCCCAGTAGAGGTATTGCTGGATCTTTCGGTAGTACTATGTCCAGTTTTCTGAGAAACTGCCAGACTGATTTCCAGAGTGGTTGTACCAGCTTGCAATCCCACCAGCAATGAAGGAGTGTTCCTCTTTATCCACATCCTCGCCAGCATCCGCTGTCACCTGAATTTTTGATCTTAGCCATTCTGACTGGTGTGAGTTGGAATCTCAGGGTTGTTTTGATTTGCATTTCTCTGATGATTAAGGATTTCGAACATTTTTTAAGGTGCTTCTCAGCCCTTTGGCATTCTACCGTTGAGAATTCTTTGTTTAGCTCTGTACCCCATTTTTAATGGGGTTATTTGAATTTCTGGAGTTCAGCTTCTTGAGCTCTTTGTAAATACTGGATATTAGCCTCCTATCAGATTTAGGATTGGTAAAAATTCTTTCCCAATCTGTAGTGGCCTTTTTGTCTTATTGACAGTATCTTTTGCTTTACAGAAGCTTTGCAATTTTATGAGGTCCCATTTGTCGATTTGTGATCTTACAGTACAGGCCATTGGTGTTCTGTTTAGGAATTTCACCACTGTGCTCCTATCTTCAAGGGTTTTCCCCACTTTCTCCCCTATGAATTTCAGTGTCTCTGGTTTAATGTGGAGGTCTTTGGTCCACTTAGACTTGAGCTTTGTACAAGGAGATAGGAATGGATCAATTCGCATTCTTCTACATGTTGACCACCAGTTGTGCCAGCACCATTTGTTGAAAATGCTTTTGAGACAGGCTCTTACTGAATCTGAAGCTTACCCATTGGCTAGGCTGACCAGTGAGCTCTACATCTGTTTGTCTCTGGCCTCCTAACACTGGAAGTCTAGGCAGATACCCTATGTGTGTGTAGCATACAATTTACCAACTGAAGCATCTCCTCATCTCTATGTCATTTCTTGAAAGCAAGCAATTTTATTTTACAAATCAAAGCAAACATTTGACTCGTAGTCAAAGCCCTGAAGTTTTCATTCTCTTTATTTTTAGTGGCATATAGTTTCTCATTCATTCTCAAAATATTGGCATTCTGAGCAAGGACACTTGCTTGTAAGTAAGGAACCCAAGATTAGCAAACCCTAGTGGGCCATGCAGGATTCCACACACAATTCTTTTGCTAATTCTGAACATAGATGTCCCAGTTCATCCCCAGGGTATGGTTCAGGGCTCCTGGCTATACCAGGACTATACAACTTATGTTTTGTTGTCTGAGACAGCAGTGCTAACAGCACTAAAGACCCTCTGATTCACAAATATCACTGCAAGTTTTTATTAGGTATTTTCTTTATTTGTGTTTCAAATGTTATCCCTTTTCCTGATTTCCCCTCCAAAAATCCCATATCCCATACCCTTTGCCCCGCTCAACCACCCATCTGCCCTTGATTCCCTTTCCTGCCATTTCCCTACACTGGAGCATTGAGCCTTCACAGGACCAAGGGCTCTCCTCCCACTGATGACCAACAAGGACATCCTCTGCTACATATGCAGCTGGAGCCATGGGTCCCTCAGTGTGTACACTTTGGTTGTTGGTTTAGTCCCTGGGAACTCTGGGAGTACTGGTTGGTTCATACTGTTGTTTCTCTTATGGAACTACAAACCCCTTATGCTCCTTGGGAACTTTCTCTAGCTCCTCTACTGGGGACCCTGTGCTCAGTCCAATGGTTGGCTGCAAGCATCCACTTCTTATTTTTCAGTCTCTGGCAGAGCCTCTGCGGAGACAGCTATAACAGGCTCCTGTCAGCAAACACATGTTAGCATCAACAATAGTGTCTGGGTTTGGTAACTATATATGGGACAAGAGCAGCAGTCACTGGATGGTCTTTCCTTCAGTCTCTGCTCCACACTTTGTCTCTGTATCTCCTCCTATGGGTATTTTTACCCCTTCTAAGAAGGACTAAAGTATCTACACTTTGGTCTTCCTTCTTTTTGAGCTTCATTTGGTCTTTGAATTGTATGCATGGGAATATTTTGTTTGTTTGTTTGTTTAACACAAGAGTTTTTGACATAAGGGTCATAACATTATCTCTTTCAACTTCCCCAGTTAAGAAAAATAAGTTAAAATTAGTATTTCCTAGTATTCTTTATGAAATATGAATATGTGAAGTTCTGGTTTTTTTTAATCAATTACTGCTAATCAGGCACTATTGCTCCACACATCTTTGCTTTGAACAGATTAACTTTACTTGTTTGACCTTAGAAAGTATACCTTACAGATGAAAATATGGTGGTGGTGGTGGTAGTGGTACTGCTGCTGCTGCTGCTGCTGCTGCTGCTGCTGCTGCTGCTGCTACTACTGCTGCTGGTGGTGATAGTGATGGTTGCAGTGGTGGTAAATAAGTAGTTCTTATCATAGATGAAAGCTTAAATATCCAGAAGGTAATAAATCAGGAGGTCTGGACCAGTACAGACTGTACACTGAGAATGTCTTAATAAATAAAAATTGAAGAAAAAAAGTATGTGGGTGGAGAGATGTCATAGCACTTAGGAATGATGCTACTCTTACAGAACATCAGTGTTCAGTTACTAAGCAACCTACATAATGGCTTCTAATGACCTGTAAGTCCAGCTCCACAGACTCCGACTACCTCTGCCTTTCTCCATGAATGCATTCATACAGCTTGCAAAAACTGATGCAGGCACAAAAACATAACCAGAAAAATAAATATCTTAAATAATAATAAAGATGTCACAAATATAATGTCAAGGTTAAATATTGGCTGTAATACATTGTAAAAAAGGGTATTTATTTTAAAATAGATTTCAGTTGTAAAAATTAGCATGGATGAACTTTGTTCATGTTCTCTTTTGAAATTTCAAATATACTTTATAACTTTATTTCTAATCAAAATAGTGGAACATTTCCACAAACTGATATTTTATTTATTGCTGATTTCTAGTCTGTTTGTCCCCCAAGATAGCTCATTATTCTTGAGAAATAACCCAATAAGGTAAATCCACAGTCCAAACAAGTGTAGGTGTCATAAAACGTGCATATGGAATTTTCTGTTATGTGCTAAACAAAAGAAATCATCTCTGTCAAGAAATTTCATACTATTCGTGTCTCTTTACCTTTTTGTCATATGAATTTAAGACACCCAGCATTAGTTGAACCATGCCAAACTGTATTAGAAAATTTTACAAGAAACGAGGAGAAATTCTGGGGTTGATTATCACATCTAATCCCAGGGATGTGAAATCTTCATCTTTTCTCCTTTTTGCACATTCATAGCTATGCAGTGATACAATGAGACAGCAGAGGATGAATGTGACTTTTATTCCCACTCTTAATGGGTATTTGAATTAAACTATGTTCTAAAGAAGCCAGGTGCTCCCAAGAGGCCAGAGTGCCACAGCAGAATGTTAATGGACATTGAGTTGGACTTTCTTTATTTCCTGTGCCGTCCAACACTTAACATTTTCTATATTACTTTAGAGGATCTTGGAATGGCACACTAGTAAATGACTGAAAAATCCACAGTCATTCTTAATGTTTATAGAGACATTAAGTATTCATTTATCATAAAGAACAAAAATTAATAGAACAAGGCCAAAGTTTAAGTGGGGGACATACTTATGCTCCCATCTCGGGGGTCCTGGTGAAAGTAGATGCTCTACAATTCTCTCTGGCACAGCTTGGTCTTGATTTCTCCAATATACCACCACTTCCCCTTAGTCATGGAAATTCACAGTGGACTTCAAAGCCTTTCAGGTCATCAGAAATGTAAGTCTGCCTGAGGTCACAGTTCAGGCACTTTGGGTTCCTTTGAAGCTACAGTTGTAGCTACAAGAGCTTTGAAGCAGAGAGGGCATGAATTAAAGGATGAGCCCCATGTCCTTCAGGGTAGGAGATATTGTGTTCATCAACCCCTGAACACTCTTTAGTGGGTCTCACCCAACCTAACATTTGCTATTATCAGACAAAATTTGAAGGACATGTACCCAACCTATTCTGACTCATTTGTTTTATACATTTGGAACTTTTGAAAGTGCCTTGAAATGATGCTGATGAACTTCTTGTAGAATCAGAGTATCAGCTTCAGTTGGAACAGTGATATCTCCAAATAAGATATTAATCCCTCTCATATTAAAAGAAAACGACAAGGAGAGAGGAGACACCAATAGAGAAGCTTTGTTGAAGTTAGTTGAACAGCAAAGAAAACAATTCTCCTCCTGTACACCAAGAAATAAACCTTTTTCTACATAGCCATGAACAAGATGAATGATTATAATATAGTCCAGAGAAATATCAATAATGTGCAAATGCATAGTTAGAGGAAAACAATAAAGAACACATTTTATGCATATTTGATTACTGGCCTTAACATCACAGTTCATCTCACGCAATATTGTTTTGTTTCAATGTGAATTATTTTCTTGATTTATCATTGAGAATTCCCATAGGGAAACCCCACCTTAAAACATTTGAAGGGATGTAGGATTTTATATGAACTATAACAATCAAACTATCTCTGAAGGGATTATTTAGTGGTAACTACTTAACTATCTTGTTCAGGAGAATATTTAATAAAGTACAACCAGACAGTTATCAATAGGAGCCCAGAAAGTCAAAGTTGTCGATGTAATCACAACGACTGGCAAACTTTTCTAACGTAGAGAACAATTACCCAGAGGTCCATTTGTAACTGCTCATGCACCAGGCAAGCAGACCACTTTCACTTTCATTCTACTCTGTGTGGTAGTTCTCAAACTCCATCTCGTGTGAAGAAGACGTTCATTACCCTGTTTATTGTCACAGGGAGATGGCAACAATTTATTTCTCTATTTAAAAGGGCCCACCATTACACAAGCCAACCTGTTTGGGGAATATGGTAAAAATTGGAGCAAAGTACATTAAGCGTTTTCAAGCCATAAGGTCAGGATAGCTGCATGAGTGTTTACTGGGGTCTTTCTGGCATCCTTGAAGAGAGGCTAACTAAATGAGGCATAAAGCACAGGGTGGTAACTGATTCTGGAACTTCAGGAGTAGAGAAACAGAGCAGTAGAATACTCTGCTTCTACCTCCTTCACATTCCCTATGGGAAGTCTCTCCACTCATCTGAGTCTCCTTCTCTTGTTTACAGAGTCCTTCACAGTGTGTGCACTGGGCCTTGTTTACATGACCACCTCTCATTACAACCCCTTGGAACAGTAAGTCAGGCAGCATTCAAAGATAACAGCCAAGTTAGACTTTGTATTTCCAAATATACATCCACAGAAGTGTCCTGTGAGAGACAACATGACGACTTATTTGTCTTTTAAACCTTCCCTTTAAATTTACCTCCCTTTCACTCCTTCCATATCATACCTTTATGAGTTCCTAACATTATTTGAGATTCTTATCCAAGCCCAGCTAAGATAAAACAGAATATTCCCAATTTGCAGTACAATCTTACATATTTCAAAAAAAGAGAAAAATATGTTGAGTCAAATTCTAAATAATTATTGTTTGCTTCTGAATTTTTATGCAGTGATAAATATGCATGAAAAGATACATACACAGTGTAACTTTGAAATGCACAGTTGCCCAGGTATCATAAATGCAAGTGGTGTCTGCATTTATTTGTTCAAAAAGAGCTCTTGTTCTTGTCTTGATTTTTTTTTTTGGGGGGGGGGAGTTTAATGTTTCTCAGTCAATAATATTCCATTTCTTTAGACATCTCAGAATAATGAATAGGCCTTGCAGGTTAATCATAATTTAAAATTCTTTAAGTATAAATATTCCTAATCACTAACTCCATGTACCTAATTCTACCTCATTCAAAAATTTGCAATACTTTTTTTTTTCTTTTACATAATGTGATAATGTCAACTTGACTATATCTGTAATGAACTGCAGTGCAGAAATGGAGGGCATACCTGTGATCAAGATCTCTTTTTTTATTATTAGATATTTTCTTAATCTACATTTCAAATGCTATCCTGAAAGTTCCCTATACCCTCCCCCCACCCTGCTCCCCTACCCACCCACACCCACTTCCTGGCCCTGGCATTCCCCTGTATTGGGGCATATAAAGTTTGCAATACTAAGGGGCCTCTCTTCCCCATGATGGCCAACTAGGCCATCTTCTGCTAAATATGCAGCTAGAGACATGAGCTCTGGGGATTCTGGTTAGTTCATATTGTTGTTCCTCTTCTAGGGTTGGAGACCCCTTCAGCTCCTAGGGTACTTTCTCTAGCTTCTCCATTGGGGGTCCTGTGTTCCATCATATAGATGACTTTGAGCATCCACTTCTGTATTTGCCAGGAACTGGCATAGCCTCATATGAGACAGTTATATCAGGGTTCCTTCAGCAAACTTTTGCTGTCCTGTGCAATAGTGTCTTAGTTTGGTGACTGATTATGGAATGGATTCCCTAGTGGGATAAGGCTGAAAGACACAGGCTTCTGACCTGGATGTTGACAATGAATGACACACATTTTGATCCAGATCTTGAGGCACAGTAGCCATGAAAAGCTTAAGCTCAGGCAAGGTAGTACACACCTTTAATCCCAGAAGATGAAGACAAGCATATCTAGAAGCAGGTGAAGGAGCCATCTTGGGTCCCTCGATCCCTCAGAGACCAGTCTGCACAGGTCAGCTCTCGGACTGCAAAGGGTGAGTGAGCAGACTGCTAAGCAACACAGCTTCTGGGACAGGCAGAAGTAACACAGCTTCTGGGACAGACACAGTTTCAGGCTCTAAACATCTGGACATCTTCCCCGCCTGAGGAGAGTTCTTGGCCCAGGAGGGCTTTGCCTGCTGGAGCTTGTGAGGGATCCATCTTGGGAATCAGAGTATCAGTCTGGCAGGTGAGAGTGCAGACTGCAGAAGCTACTCAGCCTCTGGGACAGACCCAGTTTCAGGCTCTAGACATTCAGACACCTTCCACACCTGAGGACAGGTGTCCACCCAGGAGGGCTTTGCCTGCCAGAGCTCCTGGGGATCCAACTTGGGTCCTGGGTCCCTCAGATACCAGTCTGTGCAGGTAAGCATGCAGGCAGCAGAGGCAACACATCTTCTGGGACAGGCCCTGTATCTGATCTTCATCTTTTGCCAAGAGGCAGGTCTGAGCACCAAACCTCTGTGCACCTTCCCTGCAAGAGGAGAGCTTTCCCGCAGAGACTACTCTGACCACTGAGAATCAGGAGAGTGCTGGACTCCCAGGACTGCTGAAAGAGGATAACAGAATCCCAGGAGGTACAAGCTCCAAACAATGACAACTATAATGACTAACTCCAGACATTACCAGATGGCGAAAGGCAGATGTAAGAATCTTAATAACAAACCAAAACCACACACCATCATCAGAACCCAGCACTCCCACCTCAGCCAGTCCTGGATACCCCAACATACCCAAAAAGCAAGACTCAGATTTAAAATCATATCTCATGATGCTAATAGAGGACATGAAGAAGGACTTTAATAACTCAAAGAAATAGAGGAGAACCCTGCTAAAGAGGTAAAAGTCCACAAAGAGGAAACACAAAAATCCCTGAAAGAACTACAGAAAAACTCAACCAAACAGGCCATGGAATTGAATGAAACCATCCATGTCCTAAAAAGGAAAGTAGAAACAGTAAAGAAAACCCAAAGTCAAACAACTTTGGAGATAGAAACCCTAGGAGAGAAATCAGGAACTATAGACATGAGCATCAGCAACAGAATACAAGAGATGGAAGAGAGAATCTCAGGTGCAGTATATTCCAAAGAGAACATGGGCACAAAAATCAAAGAAAATGCAAAAAAATCCTAACTCAAAACATCCAGGAAATCAAGGACGCAATGAGAAGACCAAACCTACAGATAATAGGAGTAGATCAGAATGAAGATTTTTCAACTTAAAGGGCCAGCAAATATCTTCAAAAAAACGATTGAAAAAAACTTCCGAAACCTAAAGAAAGAGATGCCCATGAACATACAAGAAGCCTACAGAACTCCAAAATAGACTGGACCAGAAAATAAATTCCTCCCAACACATAATAATCAGAACAACAAATGCACTAAATAAAGATAGAATATTAAAAACATTGAGGGAAAAAAGTCAAGTAACATATAAAGGCAGGCCTATTAGAATTACACCAGACTTCTCATCAGAGACTATGAAAGCCAGAAGATCCTGGAAAGATGTTATACAGACCCTAAGAGAACAAAAATACCAGCCCAGGATACTATACCCAGCAAAACTCTCAATTACCATAAATGGAGAAATCAAAGTATTCCATGATAAAAAAAAATTCACGAAATATCTTTCCATGAATACATCCCTTCAAAGGATAATAACTGGAAAACACCAACAGAAGGAAGGACACTACACCCTAGAAAAAGCAAGAAAGTAATCCTTCAACAAACCTAAAAGAAGACAGCCCCAAGAACAAAATCCCGACTTTAACAACAAATATAACAGGAAGCAACAATTATTTTTCTTTAATTTCTCTTAACATAAGTGGACACAATTCCCCAGTAAAAAGACATAGACTAATAGACTGGCTACACAAACAGGACCCAAGGTTTTGCTGGTTACAGGAAACACACCCCAGGGAAAGAGACAGACACTTACTTAGAGTAAAAGCCTGGAAAACAATTTTCCAAACAAAGGATTCTAAGAAACAAACAAGAGTAGCCATTCTAATATCAGATAAAATTGACTTCCAACAAAAAGTTATCAAAAAAGACAAGGAGGGGCACTTCATACTCATCAAAGGTAAAATAAACCAAGATGAACTCTGAATTCTGAATATCTATGTTCCGATTACAAGGACAGCTACATTCATTAAAGAAACTGTAATAAATCTCAAAGCACACATTGCACTTCACACAATAATAGTGGGAGACTTCAACACCTCACTCTCACCAATGGACAGATCCTGAAAACAGAAACAAAACAGAGATACATGGACACTAACAGAAGTCATGAAACAAATGGATTTAATAGCTATTTACAGAACATTTTATCCTAAAACAGAAGGATATACCTTCTTCTCAGCACCTCATGGTACCTCCTCCAAAATTGACCATATAATTGGTCACCAAACAGGCCTCCATAGATACAAAAATATTAAAATTATCCCATGCATCCTATCTGAGCACCATGGACTAAGGCTGATCTTCAATAAAAATATAAATAATATCTTTATATTATTGGGGCAATCTTTATATGCCCCAATACAGGGGAATGCAGGGCCAAGAAGTGGGAGTGGGTGGGCAGGGGAGCAGGGAGGGGAGAGGGGGGGAGGGGACTTTTGGAATAGCATTTAAAATGTAAATTAAGAAAATATCTAATAAAAAATATGAATAATAGAAATCCAACATTCACCACGTGGAAACTGAGCAATATTCTACTCAATGATTCAGTGGTCAAGGATGAAATAAAGAAAGAAATTAAAGACCTTTTAGAGTTTAATGAAAATGAAGTCACAACATACCCAAACTTATGGGACACAATGAAGGAAGTCCTAAGAGGAAAAATCATAGCCCTGAGTTCCTCAAAAAAGAAACTAGAGAGAGCATACCCTGGGAGCCTGACAGCACACCTAGAATCTCTAGAACAAAAGGAAGCAAATTCACCCAAGAGGAGTAGACAGCAGGAAATAATCCAACTCAGGGCTGGAATCAACCAAGTGGAAACAATAAGAACTATTCAAAGAATCAAACAAACCAGGAGCTGGTTATTTGAGAAAATCAACAAGATAGATTAAATCCTTAGAATAACTAGAAGGCCCAGGGACACTATCCTAATTAACAAAATCAGAAATGAAAAATTAGACATAACAACAGAACATGAGGAAATCCAAAAGATCATCAGATCCTACTAGAAAAGGCTATACTCAACAAAACTAGAAAACCTGGATGAAATGGACAACTTCCTAGATAGTTACCAGGTAACAATGTTAAACCAGGATAAGATTAACAATCTAAACAGTCCCATTTCCCCTAAAGAAAGAGAAGCAGTCATCAATACTCTCCCAACCAAAAAAGAGCCCAAGACCAGATGGGTTTAGGGCAGAGTTCTATCAGACCCTTCAAAGAGGACCTAATTCCAACTCTCCTCAAACTATTCCACAAAATAGAAACAGAAGGTACTCTACCCAATTCATTATATGAAGACACAGTTACTCTGATACCTAAACCACACAAAGATCAAACAAAGAAGGAGAACTTCAGACCAATTTCCCTTATGAATATCGATGCAAAACACTCAATAAAATTCTCACAAACAGAATCCAAGAACACATCAAAGCTATCATCCATTACGAACAAGTATGCTTCATCCCAGGAATGCAGGGATGATTTAATATTTGAAAATCCATCAATGTAATCCACTATATAAAGAAGCTCAAAGACAAAAGCCACATGACCAGTACCTTAGATGCTGAGAAGCACTTGACAAAATCCAACACCCTTTCATGACAAAAGACTTGGAAAGATCAGGAATTCAAGGCCAATACCTAAACATAATAAAAGTGATCTACAGCAAACCAGCAGCCAACATAAACCTAAATGGAGAGAAGCTGGAAGCAATACGACTAAAATCAGGGACTAGACAAGGCTGTCCACTTTCTTCCTACCTATTCAATATAGTACTTGAAGTCCTAGCCAAAGCAATTCAACAACAAAAGGAGATCAAGGGGATACAAATTGGAAAAGAAGAAGTCAAAATATCACTGTTTGCAGATGATATGCAGAGAACTTCTAAACCTGATGAACAGCTTCAGTGCAATAGCTGGATATAAAATTAACTCAAACAAATAAATGGCCTTCCTCTACACACAGGTTAAATGGGCTGAGAAAGAAATTAGGAAAACAACACCCTTCACAATAGTCACAAATAATCTAAAACACCTTGGTGTGACTCTAACTAAGGAAGTGAAGGATCTGTATGACAAGAACTTCAAGTCTCTGAAGAAAGAAATCCAAGAAGATCTCAGAAGATGGAAAGATCCCCCATGCTCATGGATTAGCAGGATTAATATAGTCAAAATGGCTAAGCTGCCGAAAACAATCTACAGATTCAATGCACTCCCCATCAAAATTCCAACTCAATTCTTCACTGAGTTAGAAAAGGCAATTTGCAAATTTATCTGGAATAATAAAATAATCTAGGATAGCAAAAACTATCCCCAACAATAAAAGAACCTCTGGTGGAATCACCATTCCTAACCTCAAGCTGTACTACAGAGCAATTGTGATAAAAACTACATGGTACTGGTATAGTGACAGACAGGTAGATCAATGGAATAGAATTGAAGACCCAGAAATGAATCCAGACACCTATGGTCACTTGATCTATGACATGGGAAGTAAAACCATTCAGTGGAAAAAATACAGCATTTTCAGCAAATGGTGCTGGCACAAGTGGCAGTTATCATGTGGAAGAATTCAAATTGATCCATTCTTATCTCCTTGTGCAAAGCTCAAGTCTAAGCAGATCATAGAACTCCACATAAAACCAGAGACACTGAAATTTATAGAGGATAAAGTGGGGAAAATCTTCAAAGATAGGGGCACAGGGGAACAATTCTTAAACAGAACAGCAATGGCTTGGCCTGTAAGATCAAGTATTGACAAATGGGACCTTATAAAATTGCAAAGCTTCTGTAAGGCAAAAGACACTGTCAATAAGATAAAAAGGCCACCAACAGATTGGGAAAGGATTTTTACCAATCATAAATCTGATAGGGGACTAATATCCAATATGTACAAAGAGCTCAGGAAGCTGGACTCCAGAAAATTAAATAACCCCATTAATAATGGGGTACAGAGCTAAACAAAGAATTCTCAAGTGAGGAATACCAAATGGCTGAGAAGCAGCTGAAAAAAAAAATGTTCAACATCCTTATTCATCAGGGAAATGCAAATTAAAAGAACCTTGAGATTCTACCTCACACCAGTCAGACTGGCTAGATAAAAAATTCAGGTGACAACAGATGCTGGAGAGGATGTGGAGAAAGAGGAACACTCCTCCATTATTGGTGGGATTGCAAGCTGGTCCAACCACTATGGATATCAGTCTGGAGGTTCCTTAGAAAGTTGGACATAGTAATACTGGAGGATCCATCAATACCTCTCCTGGGCAGAAGATGTTCCAACTGGTAATAAGAACACACACTCCACTGTGTTCATAGCAGCCTTATTTATAATAGCCCGAAGCTGGAAAGAACCCAGATGTCCCTCAACAGAAGAATGGGTACAGAAAATGTGGTACATTTACATAATGGAGTACTACTCTGCTATTAAAAACAATGCATTTATGAAATTCTTGAGCAAATGGATGTATCTGGAGGATATTATCCTTAGTGTGGTAACCTAATCACAAAAGAAGTCACTAGATATGTACTCACTGATAGGCGAATATTAGCATAGAATCTTAGAATACCCAAGATACAATTTGCAAAACACAAGAAAATCAAGAAGGAAGACCAGCATGTGCATACTTCATTCCTCCTTAGAATAAGGAACAAAATACCCATAAAAGGAGCTACAGAGACAAAATTTGGAACTAAGACAAAAGGATAGACTATCTAGAGTCTACCCCACTCAGGGATCCATCCCATAATCAGTCACCAAATCCAGACACTATTGCACAGGACAGCAAGAGTTTGCTGAAGCGACACTGATATAACTGTCTATTATGAGGCTATGTCAGTTCCTGGCAAATACAGTAGTAGTTGCTCACAGTCATCTATATGATGGAACACAGGGCCCCCAATGGAGAAGCTAGAGAAGTACCCCAGGAGCTGAAGGGGTCTGCAACCCTATAAGAGGAACAATAATATGAACTATCCAGAACCCACAGAGCTCATGTCTCTAGCTGCATATGTAGCAGAAGATGGCCTAGTCAGCCATCATCAGGAAGAGAGGCCCCTTGGTATTGCAAACTTTATATGCCTCAATCCAGGGGAACACCAGGGCCAGGAAGTGGGAGTGGGTGGGTAGGGGAGCAGGGAAGGGGGACACTATAGGAAACTTTCGGGATAGCATTTGAAATGTAAATTAAGAAAATATTAAAAAAAAAATACAAGCATATGTCTGAGTTCAAGGCCAGCCTGGAACAAAGCAAGTTCAAAATCCAGGCATGGTGGTACACACCTTTAATCTGAGTCACACCTTCTTTTGGAGGCCTACATAATGACATTGAAAGAAGAAAGAATCACTCTTCTCTCCCTGCTTGCATATACTTGCCAGCACATCTGTTGAAACATTTTTTTCAGGGTTCCATCTTATTAAAACATGCAAGCTGAGACACCCAGTCCCGTGGGACTGAGCAACTACCAGATTCTTGGACTTCCAATTCACATGTGCCCACTGTTGGGTTAGTGGGACTGCAGACTACAAGTCATTACAATAAACTCTCTTAATAAATACAGACATCCAATAACTGTGACTCTAGGAAACCCTGTCAACTTCCAATGATCATGTATTATTTGAATTACAAAATAAAAATGTTTAAATAAATATAAGAGGCATATTTTGCCAATTACTGAATGATATTTTATCACACTTCCTCTAACACAGGTTGTGAAAACTACAAATCATATAATAAGCATACATTAAATAAATTCATACTTGAAATCCACATTGGTGTATATGTGCATGGCCAAACAGAAACAAATCTATGCTTAAACTTTTAATGATTTATTTGAAAAGTACATTAAAATAGGGAGAATGTCTCCTCCACAGTCACAGTACCTGTCAGAACTTCGAAGTCAAATAACAACAACAACAACAAAAATGCGTCTACTGTAGAGGTATGAGGATTTTCTGGGGAAATCTACTGATTCCATGAAAACAAATACTTGATTTTAAAATAAAAGTACTGGAGAGATTGTTCAGTGAAATGCTAGGACAATGGGCCATACAGTCTCATGTCTTGTGTGCTTTGTCCTCAGTTGGTGAAACTGTTTTGGAAAGATTTGGATGTGTGACCTTGTTGAAAGCCCTGTGCCATTGAGGGTGGTCTTTGAGTTTTCTAATGCTCATTTCATCATAGTTGGCTTTCTTTCTCTTATACATGTATTGTTGCCATTGCACAGGCACCTGCTCACTCATTCACATGTTTATATACATGTTTAATGAGAAAAGACTAAATTAAGAATAAAATAAAAGAGCAGAGACACTTGATGGATAGCGAATGCGTTCATTCATATCTTTGGATTATTAAGCCAAAACTTGCTAAAAAAATTTTTTTAAATTCTTTTTTAAAAAGTGAACTAAATTTTCTGTTTTAGTTTCTTCACTAACATCACATTAAATATGTTTCAATTTTATTTTACTTTATATTTTATGGAAAATAGCTTTTTTCATATAATATATTTTTACCACTGTTGTTCCCTTCTCCTGCTCTTCGCAGATCATTCCCACTTCCCTACACACCCCTATCCATGCCCTTTCCTCGTCTTTCTCATTGGAATACCAACAGGCATTTAGCAACATCCTTATAACCATCATGATCTAAAATAAAAATGAACTGGATCAGGTAAAACCAACAGACAAACAGACAACCATTTAAACAATGCCAAGTAAAATCATAAAAACACATACAGAAGCTGAGAGATATGCATTTGTACATATAGAAAGATATAAAAAATAATTTTGGGCACTATAATACATAATCATAAGTTCTCTAAGGATTAAAAAATATGCCCAGACAAAGCAATGAAAGACAAAAAGTCCTCCCCAAATACCACTGACTTTATTTTATTTTATTTTGACCATCTATTGCTAGCTGTAAATATGGCTTATATAACCAATGAGACTCCTTTATAAAAAATATTAATACCTATTTTCTGAGTGGTTATCAATTTGAGGTAGCTTTTGGGTTAGAGAGGAGAGCTTGTGTCTGCTTCCTCTTTTAAACCTGGGACCACCATCTAGCTTAGCCTGTGCTGCCCTGTGCATGTTGCCTTTGTGAATTCCTAAGTACAACAGTCCTTTTATATCTCCAAGGTCTTGTTTCCTTTGTATCTTCCATCCCCACTGTCTCTCACATCCTTTCTGTTTCTCTCTGCAGTTACCAGAACTCTGAGAGGAAGGGTTTGATGGAGAAAATCCTGCTTAGTACTAAGTGTTCCAAACTCTCTAACTCTCTGCATATTGCTCAGTTCTGGGTCGCTGTATTTGTTTCCATCTACTGCAAGAGGAATCCTGTCTGTTGATAAATGGGTAAGACACTGGTCCCTGAGTATATCAGAGTATCATTAGTAGTCATTTCATTGCTACAGTCATTTAACAAAACAGTTGTATTTTGTTTTCTCTTAGGTCCATGACCAATCTAATTTTAGGTTCTTGGTTACCTAGCCTATTTTGAACATGGGTTCTAGCTCATGGAGTAAGCCTTAATTTCAAGAAGGTAGTAGTTACTTCCACAATGCTTATGCTGCTATTAAACCAGGGTATCCTGTAGGAAGGTGGGCATTGTAGATCTCATAGTTTATGACTGAATTGATATTTATCTTTCTCCTCTGGTAATGTGCAGAGTACCTTCCAGTACCATGAACATTAGTCAGTAGAAATGAGGCTCTATGAAGGCATCATCCAGACATTTTTGTGTTCAGTGACTTATGTAGATGTTGTCTTTAGCAATGAGGCCTTAGCATCAGTTTGTAGAAAGCAACAAACAGCTCTGGCAATGGTCTGGTTTGGTTTCTGGGGCCGTGTTTGGCCAACAACTCTATCCAACATAACCTATTACAGGCACTAGACTTCTCTTTTGGTGGCAAGAGTTATCTAACTGGGGGTTTCTCTTCCCTATTATTTGCCGATTCCAGTTCAGATTTCTTCCATATTTATATACACTTTAAGACTCTTCTATTGTATCAGGTATACATAAAGCCCTTCATATGACCCTTACCTTTAGCTGCTTCTCTCTATATTCCCTCCTTTACCCACCTTTTCTTTCCCTTCCTCATGTGATCATCCTGTTACAGCCCCCTCCCAGTAGATCCATAACTATGGTGATCATTCCTTTCCCTTAATTCCTTTCTCTATACCTAGTCTCTGTGGTTATACAGATGGTAGCTTGCTTATCAAAGTCTAACATGCACATATAAGTGAATATACACCACATTAAAATTCTTAAGAACAGCATTGGGTAATTTTCAGTGTTATATTTTATCCTTAGCATATTGTAAATATTTGTGATAATTAATATCCTATTTAAAAATAGTATATTTTAGTCTTATAATTATAATATATCTGAACCATTAGTAAATTTTTCGTGTCAAAATATGGATAAAATAATTCTTCTAATGAAGTAACCTATGCCAATGAAGATGATCATTTGAGTTATGTAAATAACTCCCACTGTGGCTGACCTGTGGAAGAACAGATTTTCCTAAAACATCCTCAAGTGTTTTGAATTACAGCATGTTTAAAGGAACAGTTTCTTAAGACTAGATACTCATACAAATTTTTATACAGTTATTTCAAAAAAATAACACCATAAAAACTTAGATAATTTTGAAGAGAAATTTCAATGTGTTGTCAAATACTAACTCTTCTATATAGCCACATATGAATTATTTTCTCTAAAGAGAAAGAATTCCATAATGTTAATGTTTCATAAACTGTCCTGTCACCAAAAAAAAAAAAAAATGGTAGACTACTTTCTGTAGAAATTTATGTAATATTTTTTAAAGTAAAAGAGGCTATCAACTTGAGATGGAGTTGGGGGTGGAGCAAAAGAAAGGTTGGCAAGAGAAAAAAGGATGGGGGTGTAATTTAATTACGTTTAATTAATTTTTTGAAAATTTTTTAAAAAAACTGGAAATTTGAGTTAAACCAATTAAAGAACAGAATTGCACTGTGGCTTGAGATTTTTCCTACTCTGTAACTACCAATGGAGGAGAGCCATGACCATAAACACATATCTGGTACTGCATGGGAGCATCTGGAAATATCCAGAAAAGACCTTGAATTTTGTAGCTCATGCTTGTTTTAGTCATTTCATGTGTATTGACATTTGCTTTGATAAGGGCATTTGTTAGTTTTAGTGCACATGCAGTGTGGTTATCCCACTCACCCCTTTATCTGCTCACCCCTTTATCTGCCCACAGGCACCTCTAATGCCCAATTATTTTAGAAATTAAAAAAAAACAAAACAAAAGGAGAGTGAAAAAGAGCACCCACAGAAAAGGGAAAAAAACACATATGATAAGGCCTATTGTCTAAAATATAAATACACACACAACCCAAAATAAACAATATAACATGACTTTAAAATTGGGCAAAGAACTGACCTTTTCTGATATAATACTAATGGCCATATAGCTAAAAAAATGCTCAAAAACTCTAGGAATAAAAGGTGTTTAAACTAAGACAATGACATGTTACTTCCCAACTATAAAAATAGCTATTATAAGAAGGTGAGAGTCAGGAAGGGCACTGCATACCTGATGTCCATAAGCTTGTGAAGCTGAAGTAGAGACAATAGAGGTTCAAATCTGAGACAAGTCTGGGCTACATGAAAGTTTCGGATCTGCCTAAGTTAGATGATAAAATCCTGTATGATATATGTGGAGAGAGAGAGAGAGAGAGAGAGAGAGAGAGAGAGAGAGAGAGAGAGAGAGAGAGAGAGAGAGAGAGAGAATGGATAGATAAAATAGAAATACAATAACACCTATTATTACGGGCACAATGAAAACCAATCTATAGTACACTGTCAATTGAGACATAAATTGACATAGCTCCTTAAGGAAACAGTATATTATCCTAAGAAACAAAAATAGAGTTATTTAACCTCATTCCTGAGCATATTTGCAAATGTAGTGAATTCATTCATTTATATCTGTAATCCCATTTCAAAGACGGCTGAAGGCAAAAGCATCATAGGTCTATGATTTAACTTCAGGGTATCTAGGAAGACTGGATGGAAGGAAAGAAAAGGGAGAAATATTGTAATTACAATTTTGAAACACATATTGAAAATGAAAATCTATTCACAAATCGAAGCCACCCTGAGCTATATATAGCAATATTCCGCATACACTACAAAAAATGAAACAAAGACTCTAAACATCATAGCATACCTTGTAAATATGCACAATTATTATTTCTCAAATAAATAGATGGCTGCAGTGTAGCAATCCTCGGATTTATTGATTTTTCTGATTCCTGTTTATTTTTAGCCTCTCAGGATAGCTAGTCCATAGCTTTTATCTATTCTATTGTCAGAAGCAGCTATGCCTTTCTGTCCTTGAATGCTGCACTGGATAGTATGCTCAGCATGAACCTATGATGCTCACGCAGTAGTCTGCAGTAGTCATCTCCAATGATGGCTCTCTAAGAGATGGCTTACATTAATTAATTCTTTCTGGTGTTGTGGATGGGAACCAACTTTATTCTCTGTTTTGTTTTGTTTTGTTTTGTTTTAACTTTTTCAAAAAGAATTTTTGCTTAACTCAACTTGTTAGAGAAAATACATTCACGACTTTACAATCAGTAACAGTAAACTATGGGCTAAAAGTATGTTTTTACATCATTTGTCAAAAACATGTTTTTTACATGACATTCCCCTCTTCATCATCCACCTAAAAGCCTCTAGGGAAAAGCCATATTTTATATCTGGAACTGATTTTGAGTTCAACATGGGGTTGAAGCTCATATCTCTTAATGCAGCCAATTATTTGTTCTTTCTAATAACAGAAAACTATTATTATCCTAATTGAGGAACACAATGAATTCTCAAGTGGTATCTTGTAACTCCCACTCCTTTAAAAACAAAATTGTATGTTAGGCAAATGCTCAGCCAGATAAATGCAGTTAACTGTGTTTCCCTTGGAAAGAAGCAAAACAGGGAGAGGGTGACTGGGTTCAGTTCAAGGGTGTCTAAGGCTAGTTCATTTTCATGGACCAAAGTTATAATGCCCTGGGAAAATGTGTGTCCTGGGATAAAGGTTGTATCATATTGTTAATAGAGATATAAAAATGCCTTATGGAAGAAAAGACAGTTTAAAAGAATTTGATATGCTAAGTGTTTTATGGGAGTGTTTCAAGGATACCAGAAGCAAGACAGAAGTAAAAGAGTAGGATATGTGTATGTATGTGCCTATGGGTGTGAGTCTGGTTTCTTCCTCTGTGACTAGTTATCTGGTTCATTTTTGTTTGTTTGTTTAAGACAGAATTTCTCACTGAATCTAAAGCACATTGATATGCCTAAATTGGCTGACCAATAGGCTCTCTCTCTAGCTCCTCCCTGTCAAGCCAGAGATCTGAATTCAGGTCCTGAGGCTATCTTAGCAGGTCTATGCTGACTGAACCAACTCCTCAGTCTTCAACTCTTTCACATTTGGACATTTTTATGTATTTTTGTAAGATAAAGAGGCAGATAGGTGCTTTTATTTCCTTCACAATTTATATTTTTTATCTGACTTTTTCTTTTCCCAGTGTACATTTTTATTATGTGTTGGGAAATAAAACAGTCCACTTCACCTTGGTCTGTCTGCTAACAGTGTGTCATTTGCTTTTGTGTTTGTCCTTTTGCACACATGAACATGGAGTCTCGACTGCACGAATTTAGAGGAGAGGATGCAAATAATAAAAGGGAAATTTCACCAGCATTTTATTCAAATACAGTACAAACTGTTAACTTTATCCAGTTATGGGACAGTTTGCTCGGAGACCAGATGCTTTTATCAGTTAATTATACATCATTTATTATTTGAATTTGAAAACACAATTATAAACTACAATTGGATCCAACCCTCTATGACTAGTTCCTGAATTGTGTCTTAAGGGAAGTATCAAGTCTAAGACTTTTGATGGAGGTCATCCAAAGGCTGCACATTTTGGCATGGTCTGAAACATCAGGACATTTCTAGGAGTGTTAGATCATCTTGAATGACTCTACAGAGTTTGTTGATCCAGAATTCAATGAACTGTAATCTATAATATGATACTTATATATTTTAAATAAAACCCAATAAAATACATAGGGAAGACTAGATTCTACTATTTTACTTTTAGACATTGATTTACTTTAGACAGAATATTAGAAGGTAAGTTACTACTGAGTCTTGATTAAAAGTGATAAACGTACAAAACTTAGATATTATCAAGTGTTGGCAGTGATGCATACCAGTGGGGAATCTCTTGATGGATAACAAGAAAAGTAAGAAACTATCATGAGTATGCATCACAATTGTATTATTTATAGCATTCTATTCAGGGTATGTACCCAAAGAAACTTGTGCATGTTTTCACCAGAAGACACTGGAGTGTTAGACATAGTACTTGTAACCAAAAAAAAAAAAAAAAAAAAAAAAAAAAAAACGGGAAAGACAACTTATGTGTTCAATGCAGAATAGAAAACTCTTTAATCACGGCAATGAAGGAATTGAGAATATCTAATCAGTAGATGCCACAAGCATTGTATTGAGAAAATAAGACTACAACATATGTGGAGTAAGATGCTCTTTGTGTGCAGGAGCAAGCCGATTTCATCCAGAGGAATCAAAGCAGAAGAAAGCACAAGAATTAATAATTTGAAAGAGCAGAGAGGGGACTTATCCAGTAAATAATACTCACTTTGTATGTTGAAGTGAGTAGTAGATACACTGAGGGTTGCTGTGCCACCTCACCAGACTGCGCCTCTTCCAAACATATTGGTGGCTTCCTTTTCTTTTTTCTTTTTCTTTTTCTTTTTCTTTTTTTTTCTTTCTCTTTCTTTCTTTCTTTCTTTCTTTCTTTCTTTCTTTCTTTCTTTCTTTCTTTCTTTTATAAAATACAACAGATGACATCAAAAACACATTCAAATGTAATTCAGTTTCTTTCCATTAGGGATCCACTAAAAATTTTTAACTTATTATTATTTTTTATTTTATTTTATGTACCTGAATGTTTTATCTGCATGAATATTTCTGCATAAAATGTGTACCTGGTACCCTCAAATACCAGAAGGGAGTGTGGGATCTCCAGGAGTTGGAGTTACAAGTGGTTGTTAGATGACAAGTGAGTGTTTGGGACGGTACTCTGGTTCTCTAGAAGAGAGGCTAGTATGCTCAACAGCTGAGCTATCTCTCTACGAGCCTCTGGAATACATGTTTTAACTTCAGTGAAAAAAAATATTTCCGAGAGAAAAGAAAAAAAAAAAAACAACTATACATTAAATTTGTATTATACATAGAAGAGCCTGTGAAAGCCTTACGGATTTGTTATATAAGCCAGGAAACTGAGATGTGCTTAATACAAAATGGATGAACTTGGGAAATGTAAATTTTCAAACAAAAAAAATTACTGAATGAGGTCCAATCTTAGTTGCATTATTGAAATCTACAGTTTTGTTAAGTGAAGACAGATTGTTTTGTATGAGGGTAATGGGAAAGGCTACAGAAAGAAAAATGCAATTCTCATTTCCAGGCTCCTCTTCCTGCAACAGGCATGGCTTCCAATGGGATCTGTGCCTGCATTTCCATGGTCATGGTGAGTTGCTGTCCTTCTCCATTTCTTTCTCTTTTTTAAAATTAATTAGATATTTTCTTCATTTACATTTCTTTTTTTTCAACTGTTATTAGATATTTTCTTCATTTATATTTCAAGTGTTATCCAGAAAGTTCCCTGTATCCTCCCCTCTCCCGACCCTGCTCCCCTACCCACCTGCTCCAACCACGTGGCCCCAGCGTTCCCCTGTATTGGGGCATATAAAGTCTGCATAACCAAGGGGCCTCTCTTCCCACTGATGGCCAACTAGGCCACCCTCTTTTATATATGCAGCTAGAGACATGAGCTCAGGGGTACTAGTTAGTTCATGTTATTCTTCCACCTATAGGGTTGAAGACCCCTTCAGCTCCTTGGGTACTTTCTCTAGCTCCTTCTTCCATGGGAACCCTGTGTTCCATCTAATCGCTGACCGTGAGCTTCCACCTCCATGTTTGCCAGGCATTGGTATATTTTCCCCCTAGACAGCTATATCCGGGCCCTTTCAGCACCATCTT